>OV651816.1:93381637-93571637 GCA_927349885.1 Psylliodes chrysocephalus | reverse complement strand
TCATAATACAGGAAAATATAATTTATTAGAATATATGAAACAAAAGAACAATATTATGTTTTGTGGTACTAATGGTACTATGACCTTGACCATGAATCTATCCTTTATTAGCTAAGTCAATAAAGTAGGAAACATATATTTTATTAGAGTGTTTGCAATAAAAGAACATTTTAATTAATTTTGAACTTTGATCCTGACAAGGCATTTTTCTGGATATTTGAAAAAGATCTTCCATTTTGTTTTGTGACTCTTAACTAGGACGGCGTCCTTACTCAAGTTTGAGGATTTTGATAGTCATAAAAACGTTTGTATTGTTTTATTGGAACCAAGACATTTTATTGAAAGATATAAAATTACACATCTATTTTGTGGATCTATTTTCAATAAAAACAACACTTAAAAATCACAATATCCACGTGGCCGCCCCAAACCTTCAGGTAGGGTATAACCTTTATTATCGAACTTTTATTGCATGCGCTCATGTATCAAGCTTAACTTGAGGCTTAATTTTATTGTAATTATTTTAGGCCAGTAAGTAAGATACTTACACACTTGCTTTCACTTCACTCGCTCTTTGCTTGCACTTCACTTTCGGTTTCACTTCACTTTCGCTTTCACTTCACTTTCGCTTTGAGATCTGCTTCTTAGCACCACTGCTTTTACCACACACACATCACCAACACCATCCGGAGTGGTACACGAATCCACACTGCATGATATCAGCATATCCGCAACTGCATGTCTGACACACCTGTTTGCTTACTCATCATTGGCCCCATAATTTGCATGTGGAGCAATAGGAGGCCGTACGTAGAAGCTATAGCTTACCAGGTACCCAGGACTAGTAAGGTAGGATTGATCCATTTAGTCTACGGCCAAACAACGTCACTACCTACAATAAAACAAATTATAGATAAATATTATAGTCTTTTAACTAAGTTAAATATATATAAACTTACCAATAATTGCATGAAGCCCCTTGATTCAATCAAATTTAGCTGTGAGCCAAAAGTGTCGACACTAGCGGTAGTTTTATCTATCTCCCTTTTTATCTCTTATAATTTGTATAATATTGTTGCCTTTATAACAGGAGATAGATGGTTATAGTTATCCCTTTGATTTACTCTGTACATATCTATTGAACGATTGATTACTAAAAGAATAAACCTAATCAATCAAGAAATATTATTTTATTATTTAATGTTTATTTACCAAGCCTTTTCTTCCCTGAGATAGAAGGTAGAACCCACGATAGCCGCATTAAGGCGAAACCTTTTGCAGCTAACACGTATTTCAAAAAATATCTACAAATTCGCAATATTTATTGTTGTTTATTACCCACAACAACACTAAACCCAAATTCACCCTTAAAAAGGTTAGACAAGATTCGTGCTTTGTGGGTTAGGCCTAATTTCACCGCTAGTAGTTAAAAAATAAACCAGGTTTAGAATGACATTTTTACATTAAATAATTTCATTTTTATCTTCGTTTAGCATATTAAATTTCGTTTAACACAACGGTGGCATCGGACCTTAGACCATCCTACAATCTTATATTTTATGGAATATATCTGTTATTTATGTTTGGAGAAGAAAATTGTTTAAATAAAAGTTACTTCTAATATAATTATCTATAATTTTTGCTTTATGTCAAAATTTCCTGAAAAATTTTACAAAATGTGCAAAATTCTGATTTTATGAAAATTGTTGAACTAAAAGTTGTTTGCGATATCGATATCTATAATTTTTGTTTTTACATGATTTTTCTAAACTGGACCGTAATGGAAAAATTTGTAGGAAAAGTGCTAAATTTAAATTATTCAGTATTTTCGTTATCAATGAATATCTATAGATGCAATAGGTTGTACAAAATAACCGGAAAAAGCCTATAATAACTAGATAGAAAAGTCATGTGTTGGACACATCAGATTTTAAAAAGGGAAAAGATTTTTTGCATATCTAAGAATAGAACATTTAAAAAATCTTACTTTGATATTTATGATTTTCCTCAAAACCCTGTATAATTTTAATTATTTTTAATTTGTCGCCTTTCCTAGTATATATCTCATAGAGGAAAAGTCATCTCGTAGAGGAAACAATTTAGGAAAAATTTATTTTTGATTCTACAAATCGAAGCGTTACCGGTGGCCCACCCTATATATAATTTTAATTTTTTTACACCCTCTATGCATATTTATTTTTATTTTTTTAAACAAGTACATTTTTAAATATAAAAAAAGATATTATATTATATTTTTAAATTATGCCTTCCTCAAATCCGTATAACTTTTATTTTAGACTTGTTTGTAATTCTATAACACAAATTGAAATTACGCACTAATGGGACTCCCTGTATAAACAAATTATTTATCAAATTACGAAAAAAACTAATATACAAACTCGTAGCATTTATTTTATTGAATCCAACTTCTAATCTCGAGAAAAACACTAAAAGATTTCCTTCACATAAATATAGAAAAACAAGTTTTGAAAAATCCTGTAAACTCTTCTAGATAAAACAATCTTTTTTAATAAAATATTGTGTTTTAAACAGTAAATTAAAATCAAAAATCAATCTATTTCGGGAATATTTAATGGTATTATTTATTTAATTAATAATCAAAATATGCGTTGCTTTATGAACGCGCTGTATATAGAGTAAATATTTTAATATTCCTAAAAATAAACTTTGTCTTTCATTCATACCCATCCAGGAGTAAATTTTCGAAATATTTTATTCCATTCCCTATTATTTTAATAAGAAATCATCGATCATGACGTCACGAACGAAACGCTCACCCAACAAATATTTCTAGAATAAATCGTCTCTTCAATACATTGCAATTATTACGGACTACGCATAAAAAGCATCACAAAAAGTGCATGTTTACCTAAATAAGACGATAGGTTTTGAAATCATATCGCCTATGATTTGGTTAACCATGGCGACCAAGAACAAAAAATAATGACAGTAAATTACAGATGGCTAACTAGGTACTTAACGCGTAGTGATTTGATAGACATTTTCCAGAAAAATTTTAAAATATAAACTTCCGATTTAGCATTTGTGTTAGAACAATGGAAAAGCAGTTCCTCATGCAACGACTGTATGTATTTTAAGGTAAGAGAACGTTTTTTATTAGAATGGTGAAAGTAATAATCTGCCAAAATGTACTGAAATACCGTGATACTGTGAAATACGATGCTTTAGGAATTATTGTATTCAGATATTTAAAAAAAAAAAATTGATATAAGTTTAGGCTTTATGAATGCTTAGATTTAAATAATATGAGATAGTATAATAGTTTTTCGAAAATTAATACTTTTTTGCTAATATAAGTTGGAGTTTGGATTATTAATTAATAATACTGAATTAATGGTAGGTTAGGTACCAATGTTATTATACAAAATTGTTAGATCCACAATGTTCCCTTGAATAGAATTGTGTATAAATGTTTTTTTTTATAATTTCTCCATTTTTCTATGAAAGCTTTTATTTTGAAATAAGATATACTTGTTTTTGTAATTTTGATTGTAGTTTTGGTATATTGGATTTAATAAAACAATGTAGTTTGATTAACAATGTTGGATTAGTGACAGGTACCTACCTATATCGTTAAATCAGTGTTATTATAACATTTTTTTACATTCACAATGTTTCATTAATATAAATTTTTGTAAACAGAAGAGTATATAGAGTTTTTCAAAACTTATTTCTTTATATTTCTCTAAAAGAAAGCGTTTATCTCGAAATAAGAATGCATTTACCTTTTTTTGTAATTTTTGTAGTGGTATTCTTAGTATTTAGTGGTTTGTACATTAATTTTTTGTCATTTGATAAATAAATTTGCTTATACAGAGTGTCCCATCAGTGCGTAATTGCTTGATATTTCAATTTGTGTCATAGACATACAATCAAGTTTTAAATAAAAGTTACATGGATTTGAAAAAGGCGTAATTTATAAATAATTTCATTTATATAGGGTTTTCCAGAAAAGTTTAATACATATCATCAAAGAAAGGTTTTCTTTTTTTACTTTCCTATCAGTATACAGATAAGGAAAGTATAGGAATCATGATTTTTTCGACTTCCCGTTTTCGACGGATTTTAACGTTTTGGGGTCCCCTGAATCCGTTTCGACTATTTTCGCGATGATGTCTGTGTGCGCGCGTGTTTGTGCGTGTGTGTCTGTTTCCTCGATAAATCATGAACAGATACAAAGAAAAACACCAAATTTTAAACTTAAGCTTTATTCTGGCGTCCAATGAGTTGATTAGATTTTGGGCAGTGTCGGAACATCTGGGGGGGTACTTTATAGGTGGTCATTTTTATATTTTATGGAATATATCTGTTATTTACGTTTGGAGAAGAAAATTCTTCAAATAAAAGTTACTTACAATATTATTATCAATATTTTTTGTTTTATACAAAATTTTCCTAAAATGGTCCACGAGAAATTTGACAAAATGTAAAAAAAAATAATTTTTTATAAAAATTGTTTAAATAAGAGTTGTTTGTAATATAATTCTCTATAATTTTTAACCTATACATAATTTCTCTAAAATAGACCGTATTCGAGACATTTGAGAAAATGTGTAAATTTAGAATTTTAAAGAAAACTCAAAAACGGATGAGGAAAAAAACATTAAATTTTAAAGTTTGACGTGAAATGATTAGATTTTGGACAAATCAAAACATCTGGGGAGGTATTTTATGGGAGGCCGTTTTTATATTTTATGGAATATATCTGTTATTTACGTTTGGAGAAGAAAATTCTTTAAATAAAAGTTACTTACAATATTATTATCAATATTTTATGCTTTATGTCAACATTTCCTGAAATGGTCCGTATTCGAGAAATTTGACAAAATGTGCAAAATTCTGATTTTTATGAAAATTGTTGAACTAAAAGTTGTTTGCGATATCGATCTCTATAATTTTTGTTTATACATGATTTTTCTAAAATGGACCGTAATAGAAAAATTGTAGAAAAAGTGCTAAATTTAAATTTTTCAATATTTTCATTTTCAATGAATATCTATAGAAAAATGTTTCGAGGAAGATGTATGTGAAAAATATATATATTTAGTTTATCCTCTAAACATTTATAGAGGTGCTGCAATAGGTTGTACAAAATAACCGGAAAGAGCCTATAATAACTAGTTAGGAAAGTCATGTGTTGGACACATCAGATTTTTATTAATATAATATTTAAACTGGATTGAAACAACTATAAAAATATATGATTAAATTGAAAAAAATTAAATTAAATATTTAATATACTCATTATTATTTTTCTAAGAACTGTCAATACTAAAACTTGTTGCTGTGTGGTCAATACACTCAAATTTGACAATTTTCTTTACGCACTCAGTACGAAAATAGAAACTCTTTATGCACTAGTGCGTGAAGTAAAGTTTTACGAACTCTGTAGCGTGCAATATGATAGTACTTTAAGAACGGTCGTAGAAAAAAAAATTTTTTATACTATGACGTAGTGATTAAGTAGGCCACGGAAAAACCTAGATAGAGCACACAATTCTTCTTTTTTAACTGAGTTTATTTATAATGGCCCATTTTAGAAACATTTTTTATGACAAGTTATTTTCGTTTAAAAAGATTAAAAAAATAAGTTTAACTCGTAAATAATACACATGACTTTGGCGGTAACCGTCGCAAAAGTGGCCAGATTTGTTTAATAGTGTTGGATAAAATTAATAGAACCATTTGATAAGAGACGCAATAAAAACACTAAAATCTTATATTTATTAAATAAATAAATGCTAGTAAATGTATAAATTATTAAAAATGTATAATGTACACCTATAGCTACCTAATTATTTCTCTGACTGGATTAACCTGACCTTAATCTAGTCGTTTTTCCAATAGTTATAGTAGCAGCAGTTTTTTTTGGCGTTTTTGAATTTACTTTGCGTAACTAATTTTGTCTCTACTGCTTCTGATTTTTGAATAACTTTATTTCCAAGTTCACTTGTGGTAACTTTTTCTAGATTTTCCAGCAAGTTTGTAATTATGAGAGTAGAAGGTGCACTAATATTTATACGTTAATTTTTTTGGTTTTGCTATTCTTCAGTTCCAATAGATCTTCAACTGATATCTTAAAATTTTACTCCTTTCTTTTTGAAACTTCCGTTAAGTCAGGAGATATCGATGCATTTGTTTCTTTGAGATTAAAGCAGTTTTTAAAAACATATATTTTTTTAAGTTGGAAATAAATTCTACCTTAACTGGAGTAATCAGAGAACATTCCTAAAAATCTTCAACTGTTTTTAATTCTAATTGTTCTAGGGATTCCACTCTATTTTATAATTCTGTATTTTCTCTTTCTAATTTTTTTACTTTTTCGTTTAAAAATTTAACTTGCCTGAGAAAATATTGATTTCGGAATCATCTATAGCATTCGTTTGATCCTTTCTTGTATTTACAATTTCATAAAATAATATTTACATTGTAAGTTCGATTTTAGACATATTTTCGTGTATGGACTTTTATTTACTTACTATATAATCGCTTATTCCTCGAATAATTGAATAATCGATTAATTAAACACTCGATTGATCGAAAATAATCGGTTATTTTAAATAATCGTTTATTTTTTTCGTAATTACATTACATTTTATAATTATTTGCTTTAATGGACATTTCTGAAAGCTGGACTGGGTTCTAAATACTAAAATATTTCTAAAATTACTCCAATATTCATATTTACGAAAACAGCACAAACAAATCATCAAACAACAATTAAAGTACACAATTTTTATATATTGAATAATCACAATACACTGTATTATTATTATTATTATGCTCGAAAATACATTACTATTAAAGCCATCTAGAACCAACGTCCAATATTCAATTTTCAAAAACTTCATGGGGATAAAGAAAATGGGATTTTTTTCTTTCACAAAGCTGGATTTTCGACACCTACTAGAATTACCTAACGTTAGGATGAAAAGGTTGGAATTTCTAAGTAAATATCAAGCTTATAAGAAAGGAAGCGTATATATTATATAAGCTGGTATATCTTGACAAAATAAGGGCTTATAGTCAAGGAGCAGGTATAAATGTTTATTCCAAAAAGAAAACCGGATGGATTATAATACAACGAATTCTCAAAATTTTTAATAATTATTCAACGCGTGATTAGTTCTTAATTTAGAGGATCCTTATCATATAGTATAGAATGCGGTCTCACAAAACAGGACAAAGAATAACCTCATAAATAGCCTTATGTTGATAATACTGAAAAACTACATAAGGCACGGTACAAAAACAAATAATAACAAAAAAACTTATTACATAGATAATATTAGGTACTCACAATATAATAATTTCCTGTGTTTTTGTTATTTATTAAAGAAAATCATACACCGTACATGATAATAATGGCTTCGAACAATATTGCTGTAAACTTTTGTTACTGTTACTAATTTTTTTAGCTATCATATTTTATTAATTCGTAATTTTATTTATTGAATACAACTTTTGATGTTATTTCTATGGATAATTTCATAAAACAATGAACTTAGCTTGTTGTCAAATAAACTTCATTCGTCCTGAGGACTCGTGAATTAATTTGTTATGGGACGTTTCAGATACTCGTGTATTAGCTTATGCGATTATCGAGAGTATCGGTAGTGAATTACGGACATGTTGCTCCTAGATTATCTCCTTACCATTGTCACTTCTATCCTGTTGAAATGGTATATTCTGTCTATAAACCAAAAAAGTTTCAAATGGTAAAAATTTAAAATTTTGAAAAAACTACCCAAATTAGAGTTAGAAATTTACGTGAAAAATATAGAAACAATTTATATTACTGGATATGGAATTAACATTTCGACAGAAGATGGTTTATGATCTATATCAAAAACAGAATTAGATGAAGAAGAAATTGACTATTTTTTTGCTCTTACATTTATTGTTATTTTATGATGTTTTTGTATTGAAATAAGCTAACTGATAAAAACCGCTTGTTTTAATTACCACCAGAGGCGACACGTGGAGGCTACTTTTGAAGACATCCCTATACAGAAAAAACTCAAGCTTTATTTTTGTGACTCTGTATTATTATATTTTCTTAGTTTACATTGTTCTGTCATTTTGATTGTTTTTTGATAATTTGCCAAATTAACTTTTACCTGAAAAACTCTGGAAATATTTATTTAATTCAAAAGGTTATGGGCTCAGTACTAAACCAAGCAAGAGATGAAGAAATTTCCTAAATTTAAAAACTTACATGTTGAATGCAATTTTCACTCTTGGAAGACAATGGTTTTCGCATATATAGATCTGAATAATATTTATAACATTGTAACTGGTACAGAGAAGGATCCTAAGGAAACACCTATTTCCGAGTTACTGGGAAATGCAGGTTATGAAACAATATTAAAAGATCATAAGAAACGTTGTGAAGACTGGAGATATAGATACTCACAAGCCAGATTATTTATTTAATTTAATGTAGATAGCGATGGCTGTATAAATGTAAAAGATATATGAAAAATTCTGAATATTCTATACAATAAACAAAACGAGCATTCTCTAGGCCCATTAATAAAAGCTATTGTAGGAATAAAATGTGCTTCTAAATATGATATCATGGATCATATACCAAAATTTAACGAGCTGTGGTTAAGATTAATTGAGCGTACTGCTAAAACTCCAGAAGAAGAAAATTATTCACTTGAAGCTGCTTTCAGACCCCTTGCCACGTCTTTAAAATGAAAAGAATCAATATTCCTGACAACGTTGCCAGATGATTTGGAGAATATTATGGATAATTTGAAAACAAAACAAAATCTGACATACGACGATATTTGCTTAAAACTTGGAGACCATTCCTTTATAAAACCCTCAACATCTTCAACTTATGAATTAGAAAAACAAGCTTTCGTTGGAAATAAAGAAAGAAATATTCTAATAAGAAAGAATACAGTTACTGCAGGGAAAGAAAAAGGTGCTTCAAGGATCACACTATACAAAATTGTAAAAATCAAAAAAGAGACGAATCTGTAAATATGATGTATGAATCTGACAAAGACAAAATAGCGGACCCTTTAAGAGATTTACAAGATAATTTATTTCAAAATTGAAAAGAGATCTGCGATACCGGGGCCAATTCACATATGACAGGTAATAAAGAAGCTTTCAGTAATATCCATCCATATACTGGTTCGATTCGACTGGGAAACGACAAAAAATGTATTGTTACTGGAGACGTTAAATAACAAGCACTTCTGCCTGATGGTTTAACTCTTAAGATGACTCTTTGTAATATATGCACCCAAGTTAAAATGTAGCTTCATGTCTTGAAAGACTGTAAGAGCCAAAAATATAACCATGATAGGAAGTAAAGACATTAAATTATGAAAAAATGGTTACATGGATAGTATCTCTGAAAAAGAAACATGTTTTTCAAGAGAAATATAATGATACCGCAAATGCCAGTCTTGCGGTTTGGCTCAGATGCCTAAATCATGCACCACCAACTTCATTTAAAAACATAAAAAATGCTATTGCCGATCCACAAGTTATGCCCAAAGGTCCAAAGGTAATATTAAAATTGTTTGCGAAGTATGTGCAACATCAAAAATGATACGAAAAATCTCAAAAGAATCAGGAGCTGATTGTAATGACATTTTGGCTATTCGTGACTAGATCTGCAGGTGGTAAACTTTATTATATTACTTTTATTGACGAATATTCTAGATACGTAGAAGTAGCATTTCTTAAAAATAAAAGTAATGCTAAAAATGATATCAGGAAATATATCTCCAATATAAAACTGCAGACTGGCAAACAAGTAAAGGCTTTCAAGTCAGATAATGGTGGAGAATACATATGTGCTTCATTATGCAACTATTTAAAATCCAAAGGTATAAACATTGAAGTTTCAATACCTAATGTTTATGAAACAAATGGTTTAGCAGAGAGACTCAATCGAATACTTGGCACTATGTGCAGAACAAGTTTTATTGACTCCAAGCTACCATAATCGCTATGGGCAGAAGCAATTTCTTATGCTGTATACACAACAAATAGAATTCCTCATACTTTTCATAATAAAATGCTACATAAAATGTTTTATATCATCGATTCCACACCAAAAAATATTTGGAGAGAATGCCTTTATCCATCTACATGAAGAAACTCGTGGTTCAGGAAACAAACTAACACCAAGAGCAAAACCAGCATTTATTGTCGGGTATGCCAATAAAAATGGATGGTATATGTTTTGGACGGAATCAAAAGTTGTCATATCAAGATACTATAAATTGGCTTCCGAGGAGGACAACATATATATTATAGAAGCTGTTGGTAAAAAGGCGGAGAAGAGTCAGATACAGTTAAAACCTGTTGCAGAGGGAAAAATAAAAGAATCCATTTCGGAAAGAAATGCTAACACCACAATGCCGCCTAATAGCTTACAAGTTATAGAAATCAACAAAGATAGACTAGAAGGCTAATATATAATGTTAGAAGGTAATGACTCCATTGCACTTATTAGCAATCTTAAAGAACCAGCATTATCAGAAAATACTTTAAGACGTACTTTAGGTTCCAATATGATAACCTGAAGAATATTGTAGCGGTAAACGAACCTACTTCGTATTCACAAGCAATATCTGAAATTGATAAAGAAAAGTGGCTGACTGCTCTTAAAGAAAAATTGGAGTCTATGAAGAAAAATGATGTGTGGGACATCGTAGAAGCTATTAATAATCAAAAAGTTGTAGGATGTCGTTGGATTTTTAGAAAAAAAATATTAAAACAGGAGAAATTTCTAGGTATAAGGCAAAATTTGTCGATCAAGGTTTTACGCAAATTGCTGGTATTAATTTTAAAGAGATTTTTTCGCCGGTAGTAAGATATGAAACTATTAGAGTTTTACTTGCTCATGCACTACATTATAATGTGTTTATAAAATAATTAGATATTAAGACGACATTTTTAAATCACGACTTGTACTTCGAATTTTTTATAAAAATTCCAGAAGGGCTCAATTTTGAACCAGAGAGAGTATGTCGTATTAAAGAACTATTTATGGGTTAAAACAATCTCCAAGACAGTCGAACCATAAGTTAGTATTAGTTCTTTAACAAATTTCCTTAAGACAAACATCGGCTGACGTATGTATATTTACATTTATTGATAACAGACAAATTGTAGCTATTTATGTAGATGCCACCCACTAACCATCTCTGGAACATTTCTGTTCGTTAGTGGTTTTGTCAAAAGCACCTTCTATGTTTATAAAAACACCCAAGTAAAACTCCTTATAAGGTGATGATGGTGGTGTTGTAATCACAACTTCCCTTATGTACCTTTCACTTAGCTTTTCCAATGTTTTAAAGGAAAACGATGTCAGAATAATTAGTCGGTATATTTTTGGGACAGTGTAATCTATCCTTCCAGGTTTGGGTATGAAGACCACTTTTACCTCTCTTAATTTTTTATGGATACACCTCAGAGCCAAGGCGGATCTGAATATACCTACCAAGTGCTGTTTAATTTCCTTTAGACCCCACTGAAGTAGGACTGGAAAGATACTGTCAAGTCCTGGCAATTTAAATGGAGAGAAGCTAGATATTTCCCATCGTCTACAATGTTTTTGACAGTTTTCCAATCGTAGATAGATGGGTTTTATACCTCTGCTCAGTGGCTCACGTATGTGATGACCGAATCGAAGAAGTGTGTTAGGAACAGAAATTTGATGCTATCTTCTAGATTTTCAGTTCTGATACCATCTCTTTTGATTAGCGGACCAATGATGCGGTGTAGATCTCGTGAGAAAGCTTTTTGAAGCCTATTATTTGTTTGAAATATTTAATGTTGGACTAAAAGGAATTTTATGCGAGAACAACCCTAGAGAGGTTTTGTCACTACAGTTTTATGTGAGTCGCAGTAAACGGCGATGAGATCATCCCACTCATTTTCAATCTACCCTAGAAAAAAACAAATATCTAACACCAAATGAGTATCGATGTTATTACTAAATCAAAGATTTCTTACTAAGAAAATTAAATTATTCTGTGGAATACTGTTAACTTTTTAAGGAAAATCTAATAAGTTTTTAATAAAAATATTATTGTTAAAATTGGTAAGATGAAATTTAGCTACAAGTAAATTGATGAAACTGTTTTGGAAGTAATTTGAAGTCATAGTAGATACCATGCTAATTAGATTTTAAACTTATATTTTTATAGTAGTAATTCTGGGTCAGATGCAATTATCTGATATAAGAAATTGACATCCTTTTTAACAAAAATAATTCTCACGAATCAAGGAAGAAGAAAAGACAAATGACATTTGATTAGAGGTGATTGTGTCAAAATAACGAATAACGGTTCCAACAGTTTTTTTTTTTTTTTAGTTTTACACCCTTCAGACCTCCCGTGCTACACCCTAACCCATCTGTAGTCTGGTAGCACTGCAGCCTGCGGCTTATTGTACCACCATTTGAAGGTCCTACTACTTTCCCATTCACACTCTCATTCATTCCACGTCGTCGATGATTAAACGCTAGTCGGATGAATCTCATGGTGACACGGCCCATGGTGGAACCTCCTAGCGGTCACCCATCCACGACGTGACCGGAGAGATCACTGCTTAACTGTTGCGAGTAAGTGGATGCACACTAAGCTCGCGGCTAGCCTCTCCGGCGTTCCAACCGTTACAACTTTAATATAATAGTCGTCTCTATTTAAAATCACTACACCATTATCAATTTTGTCTGTTTTTGACTGAACTAATAATTTGTTTCTTGAGGTCTAGAACATCTTTAACTGTAACACTTTCAGAATTTTGATATTTTTATTAATAGTATGTGTATTAAATCTGCGAGAGTTTATATTAAGTTGTTTATGTACGACTGAAGCTGATTCATTCCTGATATTGGTATTATATTCCAATCTAAAATTGTGTATTATGATCTCTTACTCGAAACTATTGAGGTTGTAACCTACAAAATGAACTTGGTGATTCCACCAAAATTTTTAAACAAAAAAAAAAATTATTAAAGTATTAACTACAATTAAAAATGTTGTCTACTACGGTTACACAAGTTTCGGTTGTTCCGGTGTCAACCTTCGGGCCTTCGACGTCGCTCAGACGGCAGCTAGGGGGTGGATAGCTTACAAAAATTCCGGAAATAGTAGACAAATAAATAGGCGCCAACTGGGTCTATATAGTGGCCAAACTATGATCCTATTTCCCCAAAAACCCAGTAAATGAGGAAAGAAATAAAAGACAAACCTCAACTTATGTTCCTTTATAAAGAAAAAAAAAATATTTAGTAAATATACAAACTAATTACCTGATGGCTTAGATAATAAAAAAAAAAAGTTGGAGGAAATTAAAAGAAAAAAAAAACTTACACAGTGTATGTATATGCATAACCCAAAAAAAAAATTAATAAATGTATCAAAGTATGGAACGGTTCGTCGTTAGCTTGGTACCAGGCATGACGCTTGCGCAAAACATTAATTTCCACCTTACATAAAAAAAATATAATATAATAGTTAACTTAAATATTGTGCATCACCGTACCTATACTACTTCATATATTATAAAAACAGTAAACTTATAATCTTTATAATCTTATAACCCTCTCCAAATTGGAAGGCGATATCTGCTTAACTTTTGGTTAAGACCAAACTACCCAAAAGAAAATTATTAAACCATGAAATTTTATAATTAAGTATAATTCATAGAACTAAATAAAAATATCAAAAAAATAATAAAAATACAACATATAAAGGACTTTAGACAGAGGTTATTTAATTAAACTCCCAGATTGGAAGAGGTTACTTAATCTCTGCCCCCACACGGGTCTTCTGAGATTGCTTAACTTATAGTTAAGTCTGGTCCATTTAATAATGAATAAATTGAATAAAGTAAAATTATGGCAGTAGCCCTTAATAACTGAAGAATTACAACTTAAACGTGGAAGCAGTCCAAGTGTTCTGCGACCCGAAGGATTACTACATCAGCATTAAGTGCTTAAATTAAGTAAAAATTTAAAATATTAATCAATTAAACGATGTAACATTTGATAATACTTAAGTTATGAGTGAAAGAACCCTAGAACATTCTGTGCTCAAAAGTATAAATAAAGTTGAGAATACCTTGACAACATTCGGTTGAAAGTGAATGTATAATTTAACAATGCACGCATGAAACCTTCAATATAACGTATAAGAAAAACCTGATAGTAGGGTGTCTTCTTTCACAGCATTCCCATCTTCCTATCCAGAACAAGAAACATTCTTGTAAATCTAGCTACAAGTAAACTAGGTGGCTAGCATACCAATGTTCTGTGTCCCCTCGATGAGTCCACGATGAAACCGTTGAACTCCGGACGATATAACCCTCTGTGTACAACTGTTGAAATCCTGGGTCAACAATCCCTTGGGTCAAACTGTCGTCGAATCCTGGGCTAACAACCCCCTGGGTTAAACCCTTAAAATATTACAAAGAAAAATGTCAATACACATTGACTCAAGTATCCCGAACTATAGGATTACCCAAAAATGTACATAAACTAGAAAATATTCAGTATCTAGGATAAAGAAAAACTACATTGGCTCAACAGTGAGTCATAAACAGTATTATGAGCTCCAATAATTAAAATTCTGTTACACATGGTTGGTAACATAACCTAATATATACAAAACATACCTTTTTCGTAAAGGGTTAACTTGGTAGCCTTTCAAGGATGAGAACCACGTGAGATGATTCACAGCACAACAATATTCCACACTCCAAATGCTGTGAACTCCCGATTATTGCGTTAAAATCCTATATTAGATATGGGCTGGACCAATGACCATGGGAATTTACCAATTCACTAAAATTCCCCTCAAAATACGAAATGTCCATTTACCCACAATTAACCATGAAATAGAATCTAAAATCCCCTTTAATTAGGGTAAGCCGATGGGGCTAAATATTAAGAAAATTCTATTTCGACACAAAAATCGTCTCTCGTGACTGAATACCCACTGACAGAAAAAAAACAATACGTCAGCCGTCCAAAATGGCCGAAATCCCTTTCCGATAAATGTCAAGTGGGTTCAGAAATTCATCCTCAAGAATTCCCCACTATATAACTTAACAGACCATTTACGAAAGGTACCCTAAAAACTATATTTATATACAGTATAACTACATTTGGGAAACTGTTCCCGACAAAAATTAATAAACAGCGATCGCAAAAAAAATCCCTCACGACTTAAAATCGCTCATTGTGAAACTACCTTACCTCGGGTTCTGAGCCCGATATTGGAACGTACTACAAACATGACACTTGTCGGTGTTCTGTCGTCAAATGACGTTTATGTCATTCACTGTCATAATTAATAAACATTAATCCAATTCTGACAGCTATAAACAAAGAAAATCTTAAAGAATGGTATCGTAAATAATTAATTACCCAAAGGTGAGACTATAATACATAATATGTATAAATTTAAAACGAAACTTGGTCTATTTCTAGGAGAATCTGGCAAATTAAAACAGTGAACACTACACCGCAAATATGACCAATGTACAAAGTATTATACTACCTTTTACTTAGTGGTGAGATGAAATAAATTGTAATAATGATGTCCAAAAGTTAGAATACAGGTGAAATTAGTTAATGATAGTGATATCATCCATACGATTTTACCCTTTTTTTTCGTATGATTAACCAGGTAAGCCAAAACAATTTTATTAATTCGTGGGGCCAAAAATGAACGTTACAATGAAGTACCCATAGTATACAAACTATTTAAATAGATAGATTCTTAGTTGCATAAATGAAACAAAAACACAATTTTGAATTTGATCAATCGCTTTAGCTATAGCTCCAAAATTTCAGATGAAATTTGAACAAACCTCGTATATTTTGATTTGGATAGTTTTCTTATTATTGATGAATTACTATTTTTATTGCCAGAAATAATCATTGATTTTATTCTATTATTTATATCATAATATTTATCTTTGAATAAATATAAATTTTATTTAATCTTTCGAGATAAAAGTAATTTTATTCAATCAGTACATTTATTTTATTGCAAAATAACACATTCAATTTGTAATTAAAAACGGTTTCTCTTAATTTTGTACATTTTGTAGAAAATGCTCCTTCGAACCACACTGTTCAATTAGTCCCTTATATCTAGCTCTAAAGCTTCCTGGCTAATCCCCACCGAACACAAAAACTAACTTTATTGTATCTGTATTTTACTTTTAAAAAGAAACTGTAAAGTACGCCACATTTATTCGCAGTCAGATACAATGCCAAATAGTTTTCAAAATGTTCATTTGAAAAGTTTTAACATAAATTTAATCCTTGTTTTTAAAATGTGTTGGCAATGTGTTGGTTTCTTTAAAGTCGATAGAATATTTAAAATAATTTGTTAACAGTAATTCAATTTGTTCTTTAGAATAAAGTCGATAAAAAGTTTGATTTTAATAATTTTCACATATAGGATAAGATTTAAAAAAAAAATATATATAGACCAATTTTGAGGAAAATAAAGAAAACATTATATTATTATGTTTGCCGTTTTTTAAGATTAAAATACACTAAAAGAAGTTAATAAAACATTTCACTTGCAATTCCATAACAAACTTCTATAAAACACTTCTTAATCATGCATTCAAATTGAAAGGTATCCAGTTCGGAGACATCGAAATAAAAAACTTTTTTGAAACTTAAAGAGGATTTATTCTTTCGAGTAATTTTCCCTATAAATCCCATGTTGTTTCCGAATACGTATTAAATAAAAGTACTTACTCAAAATTGAGCTATAACAGTCAAATTTTTTTAATAGGCCATAAGAAACTTTTCCATTTACAAAGTATTTTAACAAAATTTGGCCGTTCATAAATATCACTGGAGGATTTAAATTTAAGTTGAACGTTTTATGTCTCGTATGTTGACGGTTATCAATAAATCCAGGAAATTTAAGATTTGTTGCCAAATTTCTATTTTTATTTTAATATTAATACCATCTCTGTGTAAACTGCAGGAAGAGTAAGGTAGAAAAATAATACAGATACCTTATTATTATTTTACCAATTTTGGATAATGTATGAAATGATGTGACAGCTAAATTATTGTTGCGCAAAGCCAACTCTGTGCTTTGTTTATTACAGTACTGCGACAGGAAGTCTAGCGCTGGCCATATGGAGACAAACCCACCGCTTCTCGAAACTTCCGGAATAATCATCGTATTACAGTCTTCCCTCGAGGTAAGAAGAAATGAAAGCAACGAGTTGTCTGTAAACCCTGGATTTAATAATTTTTTTGCCAATATTAAATGGTCTAGTCCAGTGGTCGCCAACCTCTCAATGTGTTGAGCTACCTTGTTTATTTTGGAATAAACAGCGAGCTACCCACATGGAAGCCACGTAACGCAACGTAAATGAAATAATCCACAGTTAATTTATCATTATATGTATTTATTTTACTATTTAACTGGTAATACATAATACATTGGTACTAATAATAAACTAATAACAAAATAACTAATATTACTAGTACGTACTTGTTCATAGATACATTCCTACCTACCAAATGAAGGTGTTTGAAAAATAAACAGAAACTTTTATTCAGCCACAACGGCATGTCACGTAAGATTTAAAAATAGTTAATAATAACAACAAAAAAGTAACGCACTATCATGAACATAAACATTAAGAAATAAAAAAGCATGTTCAATGAGAAGGCTGACACTCAGACTCATCGATAATTTTTTTAATGTTTGCAGTATAATTTGATACAGCCATTCGAATACAATTATCCAAATGTTCATCTGTAAGTCGATTGCGGTATTTGTTCTTAATAAAAAAAATAGGTTGAACTGAATAATGCTTTCACTTTCAAGGCAACACGGCATAGAACTGAATATTTGTCTTTACTTACAATAGGCCAGATACATTTGGTACTTGAGACTAACGATTTTAAGGCTAAATCATTTTAATACTCAATTACTTCCATTTCTGTTGCAGCGATGTCTTCGCCAAAGTTCTGCATAACACAAGTTGCAAACTGTTGGATATCAATTTCCATAAAGGGTGAAACAACAAACTGCGCTACTAAAGCCATTTCGGTGAAATCCTTAAAACGATTTTTGAAGTTATTCTTCAGGGTAGAAACTATTTCTACATTATATTTGCTGTCATAGGGTTCTAATGGATTTTGAGATATTTTTTCTGAATAAATAGGAAAATGCTTGGCATCGCTGTTAATTAGGTTTTGTTCTCAAAACTCCAGCTTTTTGATAAATGCTTTTATATCAGAAATCATTTCCGCTAGTTCTTTGTCTCTCCCCTAAAGCTGCAAATTAAGTTCGTTTAATTTCTCTGTAATGTCCACGAGAAAACCAAAATCTCTAAGCCAGATTGAATTTTCTAGTTCCGGAGTTGGTTCATCGCGTTGTTTGAAAAATTGAACTATGCCAGATAGGACATCATTAAAACGTTTCAGCACCTGTCCTCTACTTAACCATCGGATTTCAGAGTAAAGGAGTAGGTCCCCGTATTGACAATCTTCATCGGCCAAGGTTTTGAATAATCTTCTTTGTAGCGCTTGAGATCTAATCTTGTTGACAATTTTTACCACCAGTTTCATAACGTTGTTTAGTTTCAGGAAATTTCCACATAATGATTGCTGATGGATAATGCAGTGGTAACAGAGAAATTGAAAGTTTCATCTTTACGACATAACGCCACCAGACCCTTATCACAACCCACCATAGGTGGAGCGCCATCGGTTGTCAAGCCTACCATTTTCGATATTGGAATTTTCTCGGAAGAAATATTATTTTTTAAATGAGAAAACAACTCATGTCCAGTAATGTGTCCTTTCAGTGGAATAAACTTCAAAAGATCTTCTTTATTCGTAAAATCATCCTGACGAACACGGCCATCTGGGCAGTGTCAACGACATCTATTGATTCATCCAGTTGAAGTGAAAAATAAAGACAGTTATCTAAGTCAGTTCTTAACTGTAAAAAAATATCATAGCTCATTACTTCAACACGTCTCATCACTGTATTAGCAGAAAGTTGCATAGATTTTATAGCTAAAACTATCTCGTCTTTATTTCTAAAGTTGGCAAATAACGAATCAGCAGCTTCTAAAAACGCCTGTTTTATCATTTCCCCGTCTTCATAGGGTTTCTTTTTTTGTGCAATTATCTGGGACACACGGTACGATGCTTCAGTTGCAGCCTTATTTTTGTCGACTGTTCTTAAAAATATTGATTTTTGTCCAATTAACTGCTTTTTTAACTGTTTCAGTTTCTCCTTTCTGGCGGCAGAATGTAGTGGGAATGATTTTTCAAAATTAGAATGTACAGTTTTATGATGTCTCTCAATATTTCCTTTTTTAGCAACGGAGACCGAAGTATTACATAAAAAACACACATTTTTATCTTTAACTTCTGTAAAAAGTATTGTTCTTCCCATTCCGAATGAAAGTGGTATGTCTTTACCTTCTTACAACTGCTTGTAATATTATTTTTTGTTGTTCTCTACTAACCCAACCGCTGGACGTTGGTTACGCGTTCAGTTTTAAACTAAGCGCAATGTTGCCGCGTTGTGCGTATTTATCCCGTTCAAAGCAATCCTGATCGTTCTCGAATACTAACGCGCTGGTCCGGCTGGTCGGTTCTAGCCGATTCTAGCTTGATGGCGTCAGCGGCAGATCCCTCACCGCAACGTTGCCGCTGTTTATGTTTAATATTATGACAATTAGATTTTTTTTTTGTGGAATTTTCGGAAGCTTCTCTGATTTTTGCAGTTTGTATTTTTTAAATTTTAAAATTTAAATCGTTGTGAGAGCTACCAGAATTGCCTCCGCGAGCTATTGGTAGCTCGCGATTGACAGGTTGGCGACCACTGGTCTATGGGATCTCTGGACCCGTCGAAATCGAGTCTTCATTTTCTGATTATCTCCATCTGTTTGCATTTGTCGTTTTTGAATTTCGTGTTTGTAGACGTATCGAGTGTAGTTTTCTGGGTCCCTTGCCTCTGTCGTTCTGGTTATGTTTACTAGTCTTGCCCTTAGTTCTTCCACCATTCCTTCTGTAGGAGCTTTCCGATTGCTTAGATATGTTATTAATTCTTCTTTTTTTAGTTTATAGATTCGCCCTACTTTTGTCGAGCTCTCTTCGTCTCCTGGCAATTTTACTTACTGTTTTTGGGCGCACTCTGTATCTGTACTTGTTAGCTTCTTGTGTGCGTGCAGCGAACTGTTTTAATTTCTCATGTTATTCCTTTACTGCTCCGGCGCCATCTTTAACCCCTCCTGGGGTTTGTTCGGGTAGCAGATATATTTTAGACAGATTTATTTGGAAATAAAACTTTATTCTAACAATTTATATATAGATAACAATATTTACAATTTGTATATAAAAAGGTTCTAGCTAAATTTCGAATCGTCGTATCTTCAAATGTTGTTCCTCAAAATATAATTTGTGCGTCAGTTCGGCGTGGCTTAGTGGTCCAGAATGGTGTGACGAAGATGTATCAAGAACTTAGGTTATCTTTACGGGGATGGAAGTCCCTCGAAGTTAATACCTCCGTGGGAGAGATTCACGTGAAATGGAAACCTACAAAGTCAATACCTTTGCAGGTAAGGGTCGGGACGTCGGGAAGCCTACAGAGTTAATACCTCTGCAGGAGCAGGAGAGGAGAGTCTTGCTAAGTGAATACCTTAGTTCGACTGACGAGAATTAAATTCGGAGCCCTTTATGTACTTGTCCCTGCTTGGCAAAAACGGCTGAATGCTGAACCATAGGCGTCCCTAGAACGATGTAACTGTGGAACATCGTTACATCCTTCCCTACACCTTATCTGAAAGATCTTCGGCAATCTTTTTCTTGTGAGGGTTTCTTAATTTTAAATATGACATTTCATTCAGAACTCATTCTGCTTAAAGACTAATTTTTGTCCAATTTTTTCATTGCTTATTTAATCTAGATAAGACCAATTCGAAAAAAACAGCACTAATAAAAGTAATATATTTTTCTGTCTAATATTCTTCCCTCTCTTCGTAACACCACTGGCCAAAGTCAGACTGTCAGGAACCAGTTTCAGCTAAACATCACATGACAATCAACGAGCGTTAACATTTGGGTGGAGCCGACTTGGGCAGATTTGTTAAAAAGTAATTTATATCAAAACAAATACCAGCAATTAAACCTAAATATTTAAACTCTTTAAAAACCCAAATTGTGCACCTTCAATTTCAATTCTTGGGATTGACGTGGTTACAAAAGGCTCTCGTTAAAAGTTAATTAATAATTTACACACTTAATTGGGTGTAATCAAGTTCTGCACAAGGTATGTACAGCGTTCGTTAAATCCACAACAAAACTCATTGAAGCTCAAACCTCGTTCTAGTGTTTTAAACTATTTAAAAGGAATCTAAGGACTTTAGAGCGACGATTTGTGATGCTGGATAACGTAGACGTGACCACTACATACCAGAATCGAAAATGCAATCAAACCAGTAGACTGAACAGGGTAAATCGATTCCGAAGATGGCCAAGATCATTAATTCTGCTGGAAAGGTGAAAATGTTCGTTTTTTTCTCTTTAGATACCAAGGGAATTTTGCTGATCGATTATCGTGAGAAGAGAATATCCATTACTGGCGTTTATTATTCAGTAATTTGGGATTAACTTAGAATAACAATTTAATAAAAGAGTTTGGAATGGTACGTTTTATCACCGTCAGATTCACTTTGCCGTTTAATTTCCGGTTAGGTGTTATACAGGGTTAGTCAGGGATTATTATACGTACAAAATGTTCGTAATCTTTGCAATTTTACGTTTTTTTATTGTCTGTAAGTTTTGTATGCCCGATATTTCAGGCATTTGAGAGTCAGGCGAGAATTTAGGGAATGGAGGCTTTTTTTTCACCTAGAGAATTACCACTCTCATTTATTATGCAATAAACCTGATATAAAAGTTAACAAAAACAAAGACCACAGGGTTCTGAACTAAATATAACACTACCCGCTCATGAAAAACAAATATAAAGAAATAAATAATTAAGTTACATTTTTGGACAGAAAAGTTCAAGGTAAAACCCCTACGCAAGCGTATGAGCTTACTAAATATTTTAAACAATTCAATCCATTTGAACGAATCTACTGACAAAAAGCTAGTTTAAAATAATCTAGTGTGATGAAGTGCAACAGAATGAATCATTCCCGTTGATATGCCAGCCAGCATTTAGCATCGCAACTCCATTGTCTAACTCACGCTTTTATTAAACGCACACAGCAGTATTGGTCTGGGTCCTAATGACGCAAATGCACACAAATTCACAGAAATGCAAATTGTTTGTCAACCTGTACAAAATTCCAGCGCTAAAGTTCTAGCCATCGCAATCAACAAGATTCTTTGGTAATTTAATCACACTAAGTATACAAGGACAGATTGCGGAGTTGTTGGAATTGCAATACAAACGAAATAATTCTTCGAATCATTTAGTCGCTTGATATATGTACTTACACATGTAGAAATCAGGAGATTGTTTGGTATTTTTTAAGGTTTTATTAGATTCGTTCAATTGAACCATTTCATAAACAATTCGATGTATGTTAATAAAATAATATATAAGAATCACTCTTTCAGTCATATCTAAATGGAAGATTTCAGTTTGTTCAATATACAGTTTTCAAATCAAATCTTTTTACAAAAGTCCGGTGTACCCCAAGGAATCTCCATATTAGCGACTGAGCGTGTTAAGCGGGTATTTTTGATTGATAAGCAAAAAGTAATTTGACGTTTAGTATGTTCGATTCATCGTACAATTTATTTGTAGAAAATAGTCTCTCTTCTTTTAGGATAATTTTTAAAATAATATTTTGTGTTGTCTCTACAATTTTAATAGTGGTGTTAAATACTCCACCCCATGCTACTATGCAATACCTTAATATAGATTCCACTAGGGAGTTATAAAGTATCATTATATTTTTCTTTGAAAGAATGTCCCGGAGAACATAAAATTTGTGCATTAGGGCTCTCAGTCTATTACTAACATGGACAATATTCTCAGACCAACGTATGTATTGATCAAGTATTACACCTAGGTATTTAATTTGAGAAACTTTTTCTATTAAGGGGCAGTTACAATCGCTTTTTTGACAGTCAATACTATGCAATTTTATACAAAAGCTGTTAGGTTGATTAAAGATGGTTGAACTAAAAGTAATGCATTTTGTTTTCAATACATTTTAAGTTAGTAGATTGTTATTTAACCATAAACTTATCTTTCTTAGGGCCGTTTCTCCAGTGAGTTTAACCTCTTCCCATTCTTTTCCAGCGATAATAATTACCGTATGATCCGCATAGCATATAATATTCCCAGATAAGTTATTATTTTGTGTAATGTTGTTCATATACACCAGAAACAGAATTGGGCCCAATACTGTTCCTTGTGGTACCCCCATCTTTACTACTGATTTAGAACTTCCGGCGTTGCCAATTTTTACGCTCTGGGTTCTATTAGATAAATAATCCCTCAGGAGCCTTAATGCTAAACCCCGTATGCCATAGTTATTTAGTTTGTCAAGTAAAATGTTATGGGAAACGGTATCAAATGCTTTGGCCAAATCAAGAAATACTGCAGCACATTTTAATGATTCATCTACAGCGTTGACCGTCTTTTCCAAAAAATCAACTACCGCATTTTCAGTGCTTGAGTTTTGTATAAAACCGTATTGACAATCTGTAATAACATTATGATTATGAAAAAAATTAATTAATTTACTTTTTACTGCATTTTCAAAAATTTTAGCGAAGTTGTTGATAACAGAAATTGGCCTATAATTTGTAAGCTCACTAGGGTCTCCGGATTTGTATACAGGTGTGACAATTGATTCCTTCCATTGACTTGGAATTTTTCCTGATTGAAAGCAAATATTAAGGATATGCGTTACAGGAAGAATAATATATTCATTTATATTTTTTATTGTAGTTGCTGTTAATTTATCTGGACCTGATAATTCTTAGTACCTACTATATGCTAATGATCCGAACATATATGCGGAGATACGTTCAATTGATGATCGCAGAGAACTCCAGAAGTCTTTAGAAAGAGTTAATGAGTAGTGTGAATCAAATGCTTTGCCTTTTAACCCATCTAAGTGTAATAATATGACATTTAGCCGAAAAGTAAGCCCAATACTATTCGACTACAGTTTAGATGGTACCATAATTAATAGAACTGATTATAATAATGATCTTGGTGTGATACTTGACTCAAAATTAACATTTTCCAAACATGCAGACAAATTTATATCGACTGGTAGTAAAATGCTTGGTTTTATTATAAGAAATGGCAAAAAGTTCAATAGCTTTGTAACCCCTCCTGGGGGTTGTTTAGGTAACAGGTAGATTTTAAACAGTCGGAGACAGAGTTCCTTGGACATAAAACTTTATTATAACAATTTATATACAGATAATAATATTTACAATATGTACATGAAAAGTTTCTGGCTAAATTTCGATTCGTCGTGTCTTCAAATGATGTTCCCCAAAATATAATGTGTGCGTCGGTTCGGTGTGGCTTAGTGGTTTAGCATGGTGTTGCGATAATAAGACAACATCTTAGGTTACCTTCGCGGTGATGGAAGTCCCTCAAAGTCAGTAGCTTCGTAGGAGAGATTCACTAAGAAGGAAAACCTACAAAGTTAATACCTTTGCAGGTAAGAGTCGGGACATTGGGAAGCCTACAGAGTCAATACATCTGCAGGAGCAAGAGAAGAGGGTCTTGCTGAGTCAATACTTTAGGTCGACTAACGAGAATTAAATTCGGAGCTCTTAATATACTTGTCTGTGCTTGGTAAAAACGGCTGTATGCTGAACCATAGGCTTCCCTAGAACGGTGTTACTGGGGAACATCGTTACAGCTTAGAAACTTTAAAAATGTTATACCTTTGTTTTCTTAGATCTAGGTTAAAATATGCCAGTGACGTTTGAAACCCTATGTATAATATTTATATTAATAACCTTGAAAATATTCAGAGACGGTTCAATGAAGTGGGCCTCGTACATTTTGGATAGTCAATATCCTCCTAAAGGTTTTCCGCATAGCGATTTGCTATCAAGATTTAATTTAACGGAATTAAAATATCGCAGGACATCACATTAATTACTCTTCCTATTGTTATGTTTGTTTATTTTAAACTACAGTTAATTTGTAAATAATTTATTTAGCACTTATTTTATTTTATAACAATACTATTCTAATTTATATATTTCGAATGTCTTTGAATTGTTCACTATTTATCTTCATTTGTTCTCAATATTCATTTGTTTTCTATTATAGTTTTTATTTTGCAACTTTTAATTAGTTTTCGTGTAAATATATGTTACATCACGCCCTATAAGTAAAATTTACTTTGGTAATTTATTAATTTTATTTTTAGATACCACTTTATTATTGTTACTTACTATTAAGAATATTATCCTGTAAATGGGAAACTGTTGGGCAATAAAGCTATTATTATTATTATTATTATTATTTACTGTCTTATCTATAACTGACTGCGTTGTACCTCCACCAATATTTATATATACATTTAAAATTATGGTGTAGGTTTCAGAATGTTCTTCGCCAAAAACTAGAAACATTATTCCGTTCTTTCTTGAATAAGTAATCGAAAGCGCCTCCGCCATAGTCGTCATATATGTTTGATTTCAGGAAGTTTAATTTTTTATGATAATCGGACAAGTTGAGCCTCAAAGGCCAAATAAGACAGTTATGGACTTGGAGGATTAGAGCATGATTGAATAATTAAATGGCTCACATTACATTGCCTCCTCCTTAAGAGATAGTTCCTCCTGGAACTCTTATAAAACTAAAATGGAATGGTTGTATCTACAACTGAACCATCCTTTACAATTTCCAGTTGCATGGAAGTAACAAGGGACTGTCTTCACTGTAACCTGGGCACTGGGCGAATGGCTGACGACCAGTATTTGGATTTCGGTATCTTAAAAGATTACTTCCACCATGGTCCTAATAATCCTCCAATCCAGCTGATTTTCTTCTATCTTTGGCATGGCTAGTTTCTGTACATTGGACTCCCATAGGTGCTCCCTTAAACTAAATAATGCTTCTTATACATCATGAAAAGTGGATCGATCTCGGAGGGCGTTCTTTGTTATCAAACAGAAGAGGTATGGCGATTCGTCTTGAAGATTCAAGGCTTTTCACAGGGGCTGATAACTGACGTTGAAGTTCTAGCAATCGACCAAACTTCTTACGGAACACATATGCCAGTCCTCGCATGTCGTTGATGCTGACGGAAGTACTATGGATCAGCGAATAGTCTTTTGGAAGCGAGAACAGATCTTGTTGCTCGGTCGTAATACCATATCTAGCTTTTCCAGTATCTCCATATGCTTCCATAAATTCTTTAAAGACAAGGTCTGGTGTATCTTGAAGTTGGTTTACTTTTTCTTCATGCACTACCATCGGTTTACCGTTTGAGATCTTACTTATACGGTAAATTACATAATTTATTTTATTATTGATGAGGTACGGACCTTCCCAAGACCTTTAAAGCTTCGGAGAATAACCCTTTTATATTTTAAGGTTATGGAGCCAGACTTTATCGCCTTCTTTGAAACATCCTTCTATTGCTTGGGTATCCTATCGCTTCTTCATTCTGTCGCTGGCGATTTGAAGCGAACTAATTTATGCATATCGTCCATTCTTTTTTGTAACTGGATCACATAATCTTCACCAGCTACATCTTCTCCAGGTCGGCATCCAAACTCGAGGTCGCACGGTAGTCTCATCTTACGCTCAAACAAGACCTTTGCTGAAGGATAACTGTCTTTCTTGGTAATATTGTTCAACTGACAGTAATCCACACAAAACCTGGTAGTTCTATCCTTTTTCTGGACCAGGACTACCGAGTAGACCCATGGTCTGGTACAAGGTTCTATCATCTTGTCTTCCTTCATTTCCTGAACAATTCTTTCAGCTTCCTCTTTCTTAGTCTTTGGCAATCTTCGAGTTGATTGACGAATCGGCCTGGCGTCACCAGTGTCAATTTTTTGTTTGTCAACAGAAATTTTTCCTGTTTTTCCTGCTTTTGGTACAAAAATGTCCCGATATTTCCGAAGAAATTCCTTTATTTTCTTTTTCTCTAATTGATTCAAGATTGACCAGCAACTACAACCATTTGCTTGATTTTTTTCGCTGGAATTATCAGAAGTTGTTGTCTGACGAATTATAATAGTTACTGATATACAAGTTCCGATTCTGGTCTCTTTCTTGATGGTAATTGGGTGAACATTAACGTCTATAAGAACTGGAATCTCTTTAGCAGTCGTGGTCAACCACTTTCCGATCAGAATTCATCGTCCAACCTCTTCATCGTCGTTCCAAGGTTCCATCGTGACAGGTGTTCCTTCTTCCATAGTTTCTTGTAGCCGTGCTTAACGGTTTTACTTCTGTCAGGTACCACTGTATCCTCCTGTACAGCAACTGGCACAGTGCTGTCCCCATATGGATGTAGTAATCCTCTTCGGCACCAACTTTGATGAATCTGTTCTTAAAGTCCGACTGGAAACCATGTAAGTTCATTACATTCATTACAAGAATAATATCTTCGATATCAGCGACAATACCAGTATGAGTGAACTTTTCTATACCAATTCCCAATTGAACCTTAATTTGCATGTTGGCACTTTCACCGGTGGCAGTCCGCAGTCGCAATCTTGTTGGTAAAAGTTTCTTACGGTTTTTTATGGTTGTTTGTATTACAATAGTCTTAGTTAATCTAGTATCCACCAACAGTGTCTACTTTTTACCATTTACTCCGCCGACTACGTATACACTATCATCGATACACTATCATATTTCAAATAGGCTAGCAGTATGAGAGGGTCTTTGGAACGGTTTCGGGTCGAAGCTGTCCCCTATAGGCCGACCCGCTATAGTTTTCCTGCGGTGTGTTGTCTTGATTCGCTGTGATCCTTGGACGTTTGCATGAACTGCGTACATATCCTAGTTCACTACAATTCCAGCACCTGATGGTCTTTGTCTTCATTTTTATGTCAGTAAGACTCTTCATCATATTTACCAGTTGGTCGAGTTTACCTTTCTCTTCTTCTTTTTTACAGTCCTTACTTCACTGTATCCACCAGAAGCCCGCGTAACTGCTTCATATTCTAAAGCAGCGGACAAGACATCGACCAATGTCTTATAGCGAGAAAAGCGGAGTGTTTTCTGCATCTCGTGGTCACGTAGTTCTTTAACAAATGTTTGGACTGTCAAACATTCTTGAAGAGTCTCGTTTTGTTTCTGTTTACGACTCTTTAACTGTGACTGGTATAAATGCTCCAAGTGTTTGTGGTCATATCGCATATTTAGTCTCTTTTTGAGTTACTCGAAATCATCTGTCTCTTCCACAGGTATTGTCTGAAGAACATCTAAAGCGTCTTCTCGAAGTGCGATTGTCAGATTCATTGCCTTTTCTCTCTCAGACCATTTGTTTGCTCTCACAGCTGTCTCGAAGTGTTTAAGGTAGTTGGTCCATGGCATCTTCCTGTTGAAAGTTGGGGCTTTAACACGAGCAGGATTTACGCTCCTTCCAATTTCAACTTTGACTCCACTTCAAGGCACTTTATTTCACTGTCCTTGGCCGGTTCTGTATGTTCCAGTTCCTATATTTTCTTTTCCATCTGTTTTATATTCTCTTCTACAGAAGACATCTTGTTTTCCACATCAGCAGAGATTTCATTTTTTAGAGAAGACATATCAGAAGAAATTTCATCTTTTACAGAAGAGATATCAGAAGATACTTTAGTTTCTAAAGAAGAGATTTCGTTTTTCACATAAGACATATCAGAAGACACATTTTCTTCTAAGGAAGAAACTTTATTATCTAAGGAAGAAATGCCCGACAAAATTTTATTTTCTAATGAAGTAATGTCAGAAGAAACTTTAGTTTCTAAGGAAGAAATATCATCTTAAATAGAGGAAACATTAAAAGAAATATCGATTTTCATAGCGTTTATGTCAGAAGACATTTCGATTTTTAAGGAAGAGATCTTACTTTCCACGGAAAAAATTATTTATTATTAGCTATTACTTTAAAATAAAGCACTTTTTATGCAAAATATGTATCTATAAAAAGCTCTAAAATATTTATAAAAGTTCAAGAAATGTTAATATACTTTATCGGGGAGAAGCTCACAAAATTTACAGAGCGAACACAAACACGTCCGCCTTAAAACTTTAAACCAAACACAAATTCGTACGAGATATTAAATTTTATTTTAGTTTTTCCAAATGTTCAGTTTTTTCTATTTATACATCAATCTTAGTCAATAATTTTTTGTTTTCTTCTATAATGTTCTTATTTATTTCTTCTTTTATAGATTTGATCTTTTTTTGAAATCCAATCAATAATTTGTCATAAAGTGCGTTGTTTAATATATCATTATTTGCAGTTTCCATTTTCTTGCTTAAACTTGTACATCTATGACACTCTAAACCATAAAAACTCGTTCGCGAAAACAATAGCCTTTTGGTTTTTAATAAATGAATAGAATAAATGCAAGTAAATTGCAATTAACAGCAACTTAACAATGTTTTCTTCGTTTAAAACTACCTAATCAGAAGGAATTTTTGATATCACACTTGTACGTTTTTTAATCGCGTTAACTCATATTTTTAACACCAAAATTCAATACTCAATCAATAAAATATAACAGTTCTGTTAGCCTGAAAATTATAAAGCTACTTTGCTAATTAGAAGTAGCTTCTCCAAACGGCCAATTTTTTTATGAAATGGATTCTACTGGAGCCTGCAGAAACAGTTCAACGTCTTTGTATCGATTTCTAGATATCGACAAAATTTGGCTTCACCGCTATACACTTCACACCAAAAAAGTTAAAATAGTGCACACAAAGAGATGGAAACTAGTCCAAAGATACGTAAAATAAATTTAAGTATTAACTGGAAAAGGGAGATAAATGGAAATGCAACGCTACGCCAAAGAATCCTTTTGTGTTTATTGTGAGGGTTAAATCTCCAGGGCTGGGATTCGGTATTATTATTCGAAATTATTAAAACGTAGACCAGTAACGTGTAGGATTTAATGAGCATATGAATGAGAATACGCGAACACGGATCAGCGTGAACGATTTTACTGTTTTGCATAATTTAACCTGAATAATTTTAAATAGGGAGATTATACCGTTTAACTAACTAGCGTCGCGATAATAATAATTGTATAATAGCTATTAACGTAACCAGTTTCGAAATGACTTATTTTGTGTATATTTACTCTAATACGCCCTTACATGTCTTACTTACTTGTTGAACCCTGTGCAACTAATATTACTCCGTATTGTAAGTTGCAGAAATATAATAATCCGAGATATTATTACTTGAAAAGGGCTAGTAAATATTAGTACAGTGGTCGCCAACCTGTCGATCGCGAGCTACCGGTAGCTCGCGGAGGCAATTCTGGTAGCTCTCACAACGAGTTTAATTTAAAAAATACAAACTGCAAAAATCAGAGAAGCTTCCGAAAATTCCACAAAAAATCTAATTGTCATAATATTAAACATAAACAGCGGCAACGTTGCGGTGAGCGATCTGCCGCTGACGCCATCAAGCTAGAATCGGCTAGAACCGACCAGCCGGACCAGCGCGTTAGTGTTCGAGAACGATCAGGATTGCTTTGAACGGGATAAATACGCACGGCGCGGCGACATTGCGCTTAGTTTAAGACTGAACGCGTAACCAACGTCCAGAGGTTGGGTTAGTAGAGAACAACAAAAAATAATATTATGGCAAGCAGTTGTAAGAAGGTAAAGACATACCACTTTCATTCGAAATGGGAAGAACAATATTTTTTTACAGAAGTTAAAGATAAAAATGTCTGTTTGTTATGTAATACTTCGGTCTCCGTTGCTAAAAAAGGAAATATTGAGAGACATCATAAAACTGTACATTCTAATTTTGAAAAATCATTCCCACTACATTCTGCCGCCAGAAAGGAGAAACTGAAACAGTTAAAAAAGTAGTTAATTGGACAACAATCAATATTTTTAAGAACAGTCGACAAAAATAAGGCTGCAACTAAAGCATCGTACCGTGTGTCCCAGATAATTGCACAAAAAAAACCTTATGAAGACGGGGAAATGATAAAACAGGCGTTTTTAGAAGCTGCTGATTCGTTATTTGCCAACTTTATAAATAAAGACGAAATAGTTTCAGCTATAAAATCTATGCAACTTTCTGCTAATACAGTGATGAGACGTGTAGAAGTAATGAGCAATGATATTTTTTTACAGTTAAGAACTGACTAAGATAACTGTGTTTATTTTTCACTCCAACTGGCTGAATCAACAGATGTCGTTGACACTGCCCAAATGGTGTGTTCGTCAGGATGGTTTTTAGAGATTTTACGATTAAAGAAACTCTTTTGAAGTATATTCCACTGAAAGGACACACTACTAAACAGAAGTTGTTTTCTCATTTAAAAAATATTATTTCTTCCTAGAAAATTCCAATATCGAAAATGGTAGGCTTGACAACCGATGGCGCTCCAGCTATGGTGGGTTGTGATAAGGGTCTGGTGGCGTTATGTCGTAAAGATGAAACTTTTCCGCAATTTCTCTATTACCACTGCTTTATCCATCAGCAAGCATTATGTGGAAATTTCCTGAAACTAAACAACGTTATGAAACTGGTGGTAAAAATTGTAAACAAGATTAGAGTTCAAGCGTTACAAAGAAGATTATTCAAAACCTTGGCCGATGAAGTTGACTGTCAATACGGCGACCTACTCCTTCACTCTAAAGTCCGATGGTTAAGTAGAGGACGGGTGCTGAAATGTTTCAATGATGTCCTATCTGGCATAGTTTAATTTTTCAAACAACGCGATGAACCGACTCCGGAACTAGACAATTCAATCTGGCTTAGAGATTTTGGTTTTCTCGTGGACATTACAGAGAAATTAAACGAACTTAATTTGCAGCTTCAGGGGAGAGACAAAGAACTAGCGGAAATGATTTCTGATATGAAAGCATTTATCAAAAAGCTGCAGTTTTGGGAACAAAACCTAATTAACAGCGATGCCAAGCATTTTCCTATTCTTTCAGAAAAAATATTTCAAAATCCATTAGAACCCTATGACAGCAAATATCATGTAGAAATAGTTTCTACCCTGAAGTATAACTTCTAAAATCGTTTTAAGGATTTCAACGAAATGGCTTTAGTAGCGCAGTTTGTTGTTTCACCCTTTATGGAAATTGATATCCAACAGTTTGCAACTTGTGTTATGCAGAACTTTGGCGAAGACATTAGTTATTTTGTTATTAGTTTATTATTAGTACCTATGTATTACCAGTTAAATAGTAAAATAAATGCATATAATGATAAATTAACTGTGGATTATTTCATTTACGTTGCGTTACGTGGCTTCCGTGTGGGTAGCTCGCTGTTTATTCCAAAATTAACAAAGTAGCTCAACACATTGAGAGGTTGGCGACCACTGTATTAGTACATAGAAATCGTACCAAAAAAGAAGTGTTGCCTTAGAACAAATGAGGTAGTTCTGATTTTTTTATGAGTTGGTAGTGATGAAATGGGTAATGACAAATCCAAGTTTTTTACTTCGAAAGCCCTTCAGATCACAGTTAAAACCTTGAAAATTCATTTAAATTTAGGAGTTTTTTCCGTTTTTGTCAATTTTTACCACCAAGGACCTACTTTACGGCAAAAGTTACAATGGACACTTTTTAAGAAAACTAAATTTGCAATTAAATGAGAATAATTTGGTTTTGGTAGGCCAAATATTTTTTTAGATACGGCTATTTTAACAGTTGCAAAATTTTAAAAATGGAAGTATTACAGTTTTTTATAGTTTTCGACAAATTTTACCCCTATGTAGTGGGTTTATGGGAAAAGTTATTTTTTTTTAGTTATTAAAGTCCACTAAATTCCTAACAAAGTGAAACTAATTATGTCAACTTACACCTGATAGTTCCTGAGACACAGCTCTTCAAATTTGTTGAGGTAAGTAAACAATTATGTAATTTGGTTTTGAAAAAGACCAACGAACAGTTGAAGAACTTTTTCTCACATGAATTGTCACCATTTCCCATGTCATTATTTATTGAAGATGGAATCAGGAAGGGAAAAAGTTATCATTCTACACAGCCTTTAATCTTGTCTTAATGAAACCCAAGTAACATTTTTAAGAGAATAAAGTTTTATTTATGTTTTATTAGGATTTTATAACAGCATAAAAATTAATATTTATTTTATTACAGTTATTTTTTTGCTAATAGGACTGCAGGATAAATAATTGATCTACTTGGTTTTATAGATTCCTTTAAATCTGTTTAGGAAAACTAGTTTATCCTAAAGTAAACTATGCTTTATCGCTGTCCTGTAAGGGTTAATTAATAAGTCATTTTAGAACTATTTAGTTTGAAGATACTCCTAAGGGATTTATGCGCATCTCGTGCGTCGCAACTCGAGCGGAATACTTAATTTTTCGCATTTCGGGCGTAAGGCTACAGGTAGATTAAATACCCTTCGCAACTCGGGCGTTCAAGGATCAGTACCAATATTATAGTAATATAATGAATGTCACCTCTTTAGTGTAACCTGAGAAGGTGCTTCCGGCTTAAACTTAAAATTATATACGGAGCCGTACAAGAAGAGCTTGCCAGTTTTTAAATATTAAGTAACTTTCATAAAACAAGATTTTTTATTTATCTTTTTCTGCGAAAATAGTCTTTACATTACATTGTTATGACATTTGAAATTGTCGTTTTTATTGAAAAAAGTATAATTTAATTTTTATATAATAATTAGATTGATAAATAATAGTGTACCTACCTCGACTAGCTATTTAATTTTTATTTTAATACATTTTTTATGTGTAAGTTGGCTAAATATGGAAAGCTTTTTTTTATTAGTTTTATCAAAAAAAATTATTCAGCATAAAAAGTTGTGCATGGTCTAAAATCTAAAATACAACCATCAGATATCACATTTTTTAGCCGTATACTAGGACAGTTGGCGGTATATGGAAAACTTTTTTTATTAATAATTTTATGAAAAAAATGTCATAAAAAATTGTGCGTGATCTGAAACCTTAAATACAACCATCAGATATCAAATTGTATAAGTCGTATACGAGCTTTATCAAAAATGAATGTACTTTACACTTGGCTAAAAATAAATTTTTTGACAAATATCGTATACGACTCATAAAAATTGATATCTGATCGGTGTATTTTAGGTTTTAGACCATGCATAAATTTTTGATAAAACTAATAATAAAAAAGTTTTCCATATGTAGCCAACTTACGTAATCTGTAATGTTATATTTTTATTTTTAATGTATAATTTTATTTTAATTATATATTTTCAACTATAATTCATTCAAATTGATTTTCTCTCTTTCTTTTTTTTCTTTTTTTTATTTATTCCAAAGCATTTAATAAAATAAACTTGAGTTTAACAGCTTTTGTTTTATTAGGCATAAATAAAACTTCAAATGAATGAAATTTAATTATTAAGTTGGTTTATGTTTTTTATGTTGTAAATGGACAAGATTTGAAAAATTTCTCATTTGTAAGAAGAGAAAGAAGATGGGTTATGTTGTAGTCATTTTATTTTTAGTAATATAATTTTATTTTAGAGACAACCATATATTCTAAATAATTGGAAGTTTGCGTCTGTTGTTGGATACATTTCTGAAATATCAGTATGTTATATTTCTGAAAGGTTTCAAATTATTATTTATGAAATATATTAAATATTACATTCGTTTCGTAATATTTATATATTACAAATATTTCAGTGTTACATTCTTGAAATATTTACTGTGGTTTTGTGCTGTGTGGGTTTATAGAGGGTTGTTTTTCTATTTTAAAAAATGTATCTGTAATTTACGCTTGGAAAAGAAGATTGTTCAAATAAAAGTTGCTTGTGATATTATTCTCTATAAATTTTATCATATTAATGATTTCCTTAAAATAGTCCGTATTCGTGAATTTTGACAAAAAGTGCAAAATTCAAATTTTAATGAAAATTCTTCAAATAAAAGTTGCTTACAATGTAATACTCTATAATTTTTGTTGCATAAATTTCTCTAAAATGGACCGAATTCGAGAAATTTGAGGTGCAAAATTCGAATTTTTCTCATTATTTTCACTTATAATACCACTAATGACCAAATTATTTCCGGAAATATTTTAGAAATCGCGAATAATTTGAAAATGATCCCGATATCATGCTCTATAATTTTTATTCTACACTTGATTTCTCTAAAATAAACCGTAATGGAAAAATCTTAAATTTTGTTACATTAACTAACTTTTCAATCTGTTAAAAACAAAGCTTGTTCTGCGATGTCATTCACTATGGTCAAATTTCATATCCCGTCAACGCCCGAGTTGCGAACTCACAGGTGCACAATTTTGGAGGGCGCCCGAGTTGCGAAGAATTCAGGTAGTTTTATATTACGCTCGAGTTGAGAAAGTACCCTCCTAAGGTGTGTTTGGTGTTAAAGAGGCATACTTTTTAGCAGTTATCTTAAGTAGGTTTTAAAACGTAGTTTTTAAAAGTGTTTTAAGATTATACTATAAATTAAATTGATCCCAGAACCTTAAGGTACATTTTCTACAATTTTACACAGCATAACTCTTATAATTTACTTAACCTAGTAAACGATAGGGCTCTTTTAAAACTACATAGTTTTAATTAGAACTAAAGTTTGTATTAGAGCATAACCTAGCTTTTCAACCCAATCACATTATGTTTACGTTTAAAGAATAAAGAAAAGTGGTAATTTCCATTAGGAAAAAAAAAACAAGGAAAAAAAAACTAAAATTTTCGGGGCTCGAACCACCAACCTGCTGTCCACACTATCAAAATTTGGATAGTACACCCAGTTTTATGCAAGGAAATGTTTAGAAGCCCTAACAGAGCTGGGTAGTCAGAACAGACTAACTTTAGCCTGAGTACCAGGCCAGAGAGTATACAAGGGCAACGAATAGGTTGATTTACTAGCTCGAGAAGAAACCTCACAGGCTGTTATTGGCTCAGAACCCTTCTATGGTGTAATAAACACAACTATCAGAACATTCACAAAGCAGTGGATGTTTAAAATATCTCAGGAATGGTATAAAAATTCGCTAGAACAGAAACCAAATACCAAAGAATTCTTAAAAAGGTCATCGCCTAAACTCACCAAGCATAAATTAAGCCTTAATTGGAAAAATACTAAAGTACTAGTAGGTCTAGTAACAGGACATTTTAGACTTGACAAACAAATGTATAATATTGGTCTGACAGATGATTCCTTGTGCCGATTCTATCAGGAAGTGGAGAAAACTGCAAAACACGTATTGTACTTCTGCGAAGGTATGTCAAGACTGAGTTTAGTTACACTTGGAAAAACTCAATGACAGCTAGTTAGGCTGAAATACTACTTCCTAGTATATGCAGTCTAATAAATAAAAATACGCATGGTACTCGGGGACTTCCGCGGTAAAGCTATTGCATAGCATTTTTTATCAACTTATGCAATTATAATTATTTATTTATTTTATTTATGCAGTAATTTTTTTTCTCTGATATTAATTAAGTTTTTTCTTTGATATTAATTCAAGTTACACTTTTTGAGCGTGATGACCGATTTATTGAATAAATGAGAAGTTAATATTGTTTAACATATTTTTATTATCTTACAGTACATTTTTCGATTTTTCGATTTTTCGATTTTTCGATTTTCGATTTTTCGATTTTTCGATTTTTCGATTTTTCGATTTTTCGATTTTTCGATTTTTCGATTTTTCGATTTTTCGATTTTTCTATTTTTCGATTTTTCGATTTTTCGATTTTTCGATTTTTCGATTTTTAGATTTTTCGATTTTTCGATTTTTCGATTTTTCGATTTTTCGATTTTTCGATTTTTCGATTTTTCGATTTTTCGATTTTTTTATTTTTCCATTTTTTTGCGGGTGTTCGGTTTATTTTCGTTGCGAAATTTCTTGATTTGGTCGCAGCGCTCAAAACCCGCGATAAAATCTATGCAATAGCTTAATAATGAAATAGTTAACACTGATAAAATAAAAATTAATATTTTATAAATCTTGCAAAAAAAATTAATATCCAATATTTACGCCAGCCAGGAACATTTGTGATACCAATTTATAAGAAGCCAGAGAAAGCTCTTCTAGTTCTTGTATTGCATAAACGTTCCAGTCCGCAGACGTATATTTACCTCCGCTTCATACTAATACGAATTGGGTCGGATAAAACCTTACACGGCTTTCAAGTTGAAAGTTTCAACGCCGCACCGCTGTGCAGGTCGAAGTGGAGGGTGTTAGGTTTATTTTCGTTACGGTAGTACGGAATTTCTTGATTCGGTCACCGCGCTCAAAGCCCGCGATAAAAGCTATGCAATAGCTTAAAAAGACCGAATTGGACAAGGTACTCTAAGCAACTATTAAAGAATATCAACAATAAATCTGAAAAGGTCGAGGTGAGTGACCCCACGTGGCCCACAGTCCTAATTAAATCCAATCTAACATCTAGCAGTCTCTCTAAATAGACTTTTGAATTCCATTAGGATGTTTTTCATAAACACTTTTTATTTACTTTCCCCTTGTTTTAACTTTACACTCCTTCACACCCATCTTCTCCTCTCATTACACTAGTTACAATACAGATTTACTTGAAATACTTTTAGAAGACCTGATAGAGGTAAGTAGTTAAAATACCGTAGCCTGGTTATTAGGCCACAAAGGATTTAAGAACAATAAAGAGGCCGATGAACTATCCCGAAAAGGCTCAGATTAAGCCACGACCTGCTCTTAAACCTTATGTGGAGTTGATAAGGCATTGTGCTAGGAACTCATTAAACAATGGGTGCAAAAAGAGCGTCAGCGTTACTAAACTAACTATTTATAATTGGAACAAGCTAAAGAGTTATTAAGGAACCATCGGCCAAGTTCACGAAAGACGTACTGGATTAATAACGACAAATTAGGATAACAGTAGGATTGCTTACCAGACACTGTTTCCTAGTAAGGCACCTCAATGTCATCAATCAAGCAGAAGAAACAACATTGTGATTCTGTAAAGAAACAGAGGTCAACATAAATACACCCGTTCAGAATTTTTTATTTAATTTTTCCACACCAAGCGAACAAATTCTGGAGGAAAAGGATTTTTATTAAATTTTTTTAACATAAGTGTATTTAAGTATTATCCTAAATGTTCTTATATTTTATCTAAAAGTCCACAAAATTAATATATTCTATTTTTTGCCCTGATGATGATCCTTAATGGCCGAAACTAATTATGCTATGTTTACTTCCATTAAAATTATTTCCTCCTAAATAAAACTGCCATATTGAAGGCATGATTCATCAATAACATAGCCAATAAGTACTAAATGGGCACCCTGTATTTCTATTAAGCTTAACTGGAAAGAAATTTAATCAAAATACAATACTACGCGACCAAATATTTTTGTTTTATTGATTGTGATGCAGTAGATGAAAAAACTCGATCCAAATACGATTCATTAAGAAATTAAGTGAAAAAGGAAAGAAAATACCACTGGAAGATTTTTAGTTATTCTGATTGTTAGAACGTCAGAGCGTTGGAAATTGGGTGTTATTATTTAAAATTATTTAAACCCATAGGAATAATGTGTTCTACATAATGCCGGTTTGAATTAGAATACGTAAATGCGGATAAATGAGAACGATTTGTTCTGTTTACATTTCCAAACGGGATTATTTTACACAGAGGTATTATCTCGTTTAAGGTTTATGTAGACCTGCCTCCTCACTCGTTTCTGACTCTAGAGAAGGATCTATCTGTCGAATCAAATTTAGTACACAATTTATTAAAGTTACAGGGTCTTATATGTGATTCAATAATATTTCGTTTATATCGCCAAACTTCAATAGAGCAAGATCGCCTAATTTTGGATAGCCTGTGTGGCTAAAATATGCTATTACCTCGATAAAAACTGGATAAGTTCACAAAAATATTCATTTCAACCCTAAAGAACATAATAAATGGATGAAAGTAGAATAAAGCATTTTTTCAAATAAAAAAGTGTTCCCAAAATTGGATACCCTATCCAAAATTAGACATCCTATCCAAAATTAAGAACATATTTTTTAAAACAAAAATCATGCACACAAGCTTTTGTTTTCTCACTACCAGCACAGGCTTCGTGTGCTCATCGGAAGCACATTGAACACTGTACCTAAGCTTCTTCAAGTTCATCGGCTGAAAATTTTCCAGTGCATAAAATACATGCTGCATCACCGTTTTCATCTGCATCATTATGAGGATGATCTTGCAAGGAGTCGGAGAAGTTACTTCCTTCTTCAACCTTTTCTTTATATTCTTAGTTTTACCAATCGTCTTCTTTTTAGAGAATTCTAGTTTTGACTATTAAGGGATTCTGTTCGTTGTCGTTCTTTAATACTAGCATCCAATTCATCTTTATAGGGCGTACTTGTTATTACCACTGCAGAACCAGCTTTACGTCCCTTGTTCAAAGTAGGCACCGAACTGCAGGATGGCATTGGCGAAAAATCTTGAATTTTTACGTTTAGCAACCGTTTGGTTTCAACACCGTCATCGGTTTGTTGTTTTGGGGGAGTATTTTCAACAGATAGTTGATTTGAGGTTCTATTTTGGATGTAGAAATGTTATCAGGGGTCAGTTGTCGAGGCGAAGTCCTCTCTCTCTTTCTATAAGGAAATCTGCTTCTGAAAATAAGTTCCGATTAAAAGGAAAAATTCCAGCCTTTCGAAATCCGTTAGCTGATACCTTAGCAGTCGCATATTTCTGATAAGTAGGGCAAAATAATTTGAGGATTTGAAAGGGGCGTATATTGAGTAGGGTTATATATTAACCAATTTCCCTTGAATAGTATGTCTTTAAGGGAGACATAAAGCACGGGATCTTTATTTGAAGATTTTACGTGCTGATAAAATGTTATACCTATCGCGTAAAGATGTCTCTGTATCCACTCTGAAGGATGACACTCAACAGTTGATCGCGCTGGAGCTCCGTCTTATAGCGCGGCCTTCATATTTTTCCGTGGAAATACAAACAAAGGAGGAACAAAGCCCCCAGCAGCATTCATACATGTAACTACAGTTACTAATGCTCCCCTTTTTGTTGCCATTACGGCCCCCACTTGTTTTTTTCCTTTTAATGTGTTGATTCTAGCAATCTTTGATTGCACTGTGGTGATACCGATTTCGTCAACATTGTAGATTCTAAGGGGAGTGAAATTATTCTTGTCCAGAGCAGGTTCTAGAAGATCAAAAAAAAGCTTGATATTTTCTGGCGTGAAACCTTTTATTCTATTCTTTAAAATTTCTTAAGGTTTTCTTAAAGATAGAATGGGATGACATTTGAAGAAATTTCTAAGACAGTTTTTGCGTCTCTCTTTGAAAAAGGATTAGGGAGATTATTCCTTACAGCAAGCTGATACTCCAGTCTACGAATGTCTGCGAGTCCTAGACCGTAATATCCTTCTTTCCATACAGTGATGTACCAAGTCTTCTTCTATTTCAGGCGGTAAAACTTGTTTTCGAATTATTTGTAGCGTGCATTGTAATTCTAAGGATTAGCAACGTTTGACATATAGCTTAAGGGTTGATTTTGGAACGTTGAAGCTCTTTGATACCTTTTAATATCCCATTTGCTTACTTTTAATAGCTTCAATGGTATTTTTCATATTTTCTGGATTCCATTTTTTATGTGCAACTCCTTTGTTAGACATTTTACAAAAAAAAAAGAATAAAAAAAGAATAAAAAAAGATAATTAAACAAGATTTAAAACGGTACACGTAATTCGGATCCTTATTTTAGATACCCAATTTTAGGAACCTATTCCTACCTAAAATCATGCAACCTTTATATTCTAGGTTATCTGATTAAAATCAAAAAGTCCCTTAGAGCAGTGGTCGCCAACCTCTCAATGTGTTGAGCTACTTTGTTAATTTTGGAATAAACAGCGAGCTACCCACACGGAAGCCACGTAACGCAACGTAAATGAAATAATCCACAGTTAATTTATCATTATATGTATTTATTTTACTATTTAACTGGTAATACATAATACATAGGTACTAATAATAAACTAATAAACTAATAACAAAATAATTAATATTAATAGTACGTACTTGTTCACAGCTACATTCCTACCTACCAAACAAAGGTGTTTGAAAAATAAACACAAACTTTTATCCAGCCAGAACGGCATGTCACGTAAGATTTAAAAATAGTTAATAACAACAAAAAAGTAACGCACTATCATGAACATAAACATTGAAAAATAAAAAAGCACGTTCAATGAGAAGGCTGACACTCAGACTCATCGATAATTTTTTTAATGTTTGCAGTATAATTTGATACAGCCATTCGAATACAATTATCCAAATGTTCATATGTAAGTCGATTGCAATATTTGTTCTTAATAAACTTCAAATTGGAAAAAGAAGATTCACACAAATAGGTTGAACGGAATAATGCTTTCACTTTCAAGGCAATACGGCATAGAACTGAATATTTGTCTTTACTTACAATAGGCCAGATACATTTGGTCCTTTAGACTAAAGATTTTAAGGCTAAATCATTTTGAAACTCAATTAATTCCATTTCTGTTGCAGCGATGTCTTCGCCAAAGTTCTGCATAACACAAGTTGCAAACTGTTGGATATCAATTTCCATAAAGGGTGAAACAACAAACTGCGCTACTAAAGCCATTTCGTTGAAATCCTTAAAACAATTTTTGAGTTATTCTTCAGGGTAGAAACTATTTCTACAAGATATTTGCTGTCATAGGGTTCTAATGAATTTTGAGAAATTTTTCTGAAAGAATAGGAAAATGCTTGGCATCGCTGTTAATTAGGTTTTGTTCCCAAAGCTCTAGCTTTTTGATAAATGTTTTTATATCAAAAATCATTTCCGCTAGTGCTTTGTCTCTCCCCTGAAGCTGCAAATTAAGTTCGTTTAATTTCGCTGTAATGTCCACGAGAAAACCAAAATCTCTAAGCCAGATTGAATTTTCTAGTTCCGGAGTCGGTTCATCGCGTTGTTTGAAAAATTGAACTATGCCAGATAGGACATCATTAAAACGTTTTAGCACCCGTCCTCTACTTAACCATCAGACTTCAGAGTGAAGGAGTAGGTCCCCGTATTGACAGTCAACTTCATCGGCCAAGGTTTTGAATAATCTTCTTTGTAACGCTTGAGCTCTAATCTTGTTCACAATTTTTACCACCAGTTTCATAACGTTGTTTAGTTTCAGAAAATTTCCACATAATGCTTGCTGATGGATAATGCAGTGGTAGCAGAGAAATTGCGGAAAAGTTTCATCTTTACGACATAACGCCACCAGACCCTTATCACAACCCACCATAGCTGGAGCGCCATCGGTTGTCAAGCCTACCATTTTCGATATTGGAATTTTCTCGGAAGAAATAATATTTTTTAAATGAGAAAACAACTCCTGTCCAGTAGTGTGTCCTTTCAGTGGAATAAACCTCAAAAGATCTTTAATCGTAAAATCTCTAAAAACCATCTTGACGAACACGGCCATCTGGGCAGTGTCAACGACATCTGTTGATTCATCCAGTTGAAGTGAAAAATAAACACAGTTATCTAAGTCAGTTCTTAACTGTAAAAAAATATCATTGCTCATTACTTCTACACGTCTCATCACTGTATTAGCAGAAAGTTGCATAGATTTTATAGCTGAAACTATCTCGTCTTTATTTCTAAAGTTGGCAAATAACGAATCAGCAGCTTCTAAAAACGCCTGTTTTATCATTTTCTCGTCTTCATAAGGTTTATTTTTTTGTGCAATTATCTGGGACACACGGTACGATGCTTCAGTTGCAGCCTTATTTTTGTCGACTGTTCTTAAAAATATTGATTGTTGTCCAATTAACTGCTTTTTAACTGTTTCAGTTTCTCCTTTCTGGCGGCAGAATGTAGTGGGAATGATTTTTCAAAATTAGAATGTACAGTATTATGATATCTCAATATTTCCTTTTTTAGCAACGGCGACCGAAGTATTACATAACAAACACACATTTTTATCTTTAACTTCTGTAAAAAAGTATGGTTTTCCCATTCCGAATGAAAGTCTTTACCTTCTTTCAACTGCTTGCCATAATATTATTTTTTGTTGTTCTCTACTAACCCAACCGCTGGACGTTGGTTACGCGTTCAGTTTTAAACAAAGCGCAATGTCGCCGCACCGTGCGTATTTATCCCGTTCAAAGCAATCCTGATCGTTCTCGAACACTAACGCGCTGATCCGGCTGGTCGGTTCTAGCCGATTCTAGCTTGATGGCGTCAGCGGCAGATCGCTCACTGCAACGTTGCCGCTGTTTATGTTTAATATTATGACAATTAGATTTTTTTGTGGAATTTTCGGAAGCTTCTCTGATTTTTGCAGTTTGTATTTTTTAAATTAAAATGAGAGCTACCAGAATTGCCTCCGCGAGCTACCGGTAGCTCGCGATCGACAGGTTGGCGACCATTGCCTTAGAGTATTACTTATTTCAAACACGTTGGCTTATTCTACCACTATTCTAATGCATCCGTGACCATGCAATGATAATATCACTAGAGCCTTAATCATGTAAAGACTCTATTGCCTTACAAATAATTGCAATACCTAAATATTATTCTTAAATATGAAATTTTACAATATTTTTGATCCGACATTTTTTTTGGAGAGTTGTCTTTTTTTACACCGCCAGCAGCTGGAAATACTTTTTCATTATCAATAAAATCATAAAACTTTTTACAAATGTATTTGAAATTTGTGCAAACTTTTATTACAGATTTGATATGAGTTGCATTTAGTCGATTATGACTTTTAGTTCAATAATAATTACGCTGAAAATACGCTTGGCATAGACAGAGCAAATTAAATAAATTTTTAATTTCTTTGCCTGATTCTTCCACACATTTTTCAAAAAAAAAATAACCCAAGCGCGTCTACTTCAGTTATTTATTTGCTCGTAATAAATTCACGTACTTCTACTTTAATTATTAGCATAGATGATAGAAGAACCCACTTAATTTTATTCATTCATGGTTCAAAGATCCAGGAGATTTTAGGTACATTCCTGGAGCTGGGAGATTTTGAAAATGAAATGCCTTTTTCCGAGAGAATCCCGTAATTTTGGGAGAGTTGGCAACCCTATTTGTAGCCCTTAACTGTATAAGGGTTCTACTCTTTACAATAGGACCCAACAAGTCCCTGAAAAAGGGCTGAAGGAAACACTATGTTTTATTAAAATAAATAGTATTTCTATTAAGAAATATAATATTTAATATTCAGAAATTTTTGAGTTTTAAGATATAAGCCGAATAACACGTTGTTTTAGGCAACAGTCACTCAAACTACAACCACAGTAATTGACTGTTTTGACTAGACTACGTTTCCCGAGAATAATATTTGTAAATCATGCCTCTTCCATTACCTTAAGCGCTAACAATTTCTATGCAACAAAACAATTCTACAAAATACTTTACAGCTGGACATACACAAATATTTATTTTATTTATTTTTATTTATTTATTTATTACAATGCTCTACAGGCAATCCCAATTACAGAGCAGGAATAAAAGAACACATACATTATGGACCAACACTATAATAAATATCTTTAAAACAATTTAAGTTACCAAATGCAATATCTGGGGCACATCTGACAATTAAAACCGCGATTAAAAATAAAAAAGCACTTTCTACAATGGAGATCCAGTACAAAAGAACCTTTAGGTGGAGATGGAGATCCAGAGCCTTCGGTCGAAGTCTCAATGATCAGGAACCGCTAGTGGGAATATCCTACAAGCAGGGGCTCTTATGGACCCGATGGGGAGGATCCTCTATTGTGGAAAACGTGAACTTATTAATACAACTCGATTTGGCAACAAGGTAGAGTTGGTGTACGCGGACATCCGAAATTTCTGTTTGAGTAGCACCTCTCAGAGATAAGGCTTTTAATAAGGGAATTTTTTATTAAATTTATAAAAAATTTATAAATGTTTCGAGGACAATACATTCAAATATAATAATTGAAGGTATATTCTATAATATTACATTAATTTTTGCGAATAATTACGGCATTTTTGCAAGTTTAAAAATTTATGTTTCTTAACCAAAACTAATTTATTTTATGTAATAATGATCGCTCTTCATATTCTAGTTGCTTTGTTTTTTACTTGTAAAAAAGTAAATTTTCCGATTTTTCTTAAGAACCAATAATACAAACCAGATCAAATTTTGTTTAAATAATACTAAAGGTTGTATATAAATTTACAAATTTTTTCAAAAATTTTGAACGTGTAGATACTTTTTCTGGAGGTCCATATTAACCTTAACTACTTACCTACAACACCCTATGTTTACTGTATCATTTTTATATTAATCTAGAATGATTCGTCATAACAACCAAAATAGAAACAAGCTTACATCTCACCCGAAATATCACTTATACGAACAAACCAATAATTGGAACGATTTCCAAGATGGCTTCAAGTAAGCTGCTTGGCATTTGAGTCAGTCACGTTCCATTAGTTTGTGTACATCCATAAGTTTGTAGGGAAGGAACTGCGTGTGAAATTATTACTTCGACGAAGTATTCCCACACCAAGTGCAGGCTTAACTACTGAACTTCGTGGAAATATGATAATAGCCTCCCTCAGTGCTAAGTTTAATTCCTGGCTATAGAATGTTGCAACGTCTACCATTCGATTTCTTTTGTTGAAAACTAAATAGTCAATTTCAAAGTTACAAACTACTTAGAAATGTACATAAAGTCACTGTTGAGCTGCAATAGTAGATTGGCTATATTTAAAATATGTTTTCCAGTAATTGGTAGAAATAAATACAGTTTTCTACAAATAGGTTTTTGACGTATTAAAATTATTTTTCTTGAATCTTAGTAAATAAGACATACAAGCGACAATATATAAACAGACTGAAACAGAAAAAAAAATGAAACGTAGTAACTATATATCATTTTGATTGCCTTTTAGACATCGTCACAGCCCTCATACTATCACTTTGTTTTCTTATTATTAATGGTAGACAGGTTTTCACTTAATGAGAAAATACATCTGTTTGATGATACTATTTGTTATTTTCTTTCTAAATTGTTATCGAAGTTTATCATTAAGTGTATTTGTGGGATCTTTGAGATATATTATTTATCCTATCATGAATAAATTGTATGATTGAAGAATGTATAAGTCACCGACGAAAAACTATTAGTCCAGTCCATTCATTCATAATTAAGCTCTTATTTATTGCAATCATTCTGATTGTGTTTATTAATACGCAGACGATGTCGCATCAGCTGCCGCATTAGAATATAATAATAATAATAATAATAATAATAATAATAATAATAATAATAATAATAATAATAATAATAATAATAATAATAATAATAATAATAATAATAATAATAATAATAATAATAATAATAATAATAATAATAATAATAATAATTAATAATAATAATAATAATAATAATAATAATAATAATAATAATAATAATAATAATAATAATAATAATAATAATAATAATAATAATAATAATAATAATAATAATAATAATAATAATAATAATAATAATAATAATAATAATAATAATAATAATAATAATAATAATAATAATAATAATAATAATAATAATAATAATAATAATAATAATAATAATAATAATAATAATAATAATAATAATAATAATAATAATAATAATAATAATAATAATAATAATAATAATAATAATAATAATAATAATAATAATAATAATAACAATAATAATAATAATAAATGCTTTTATTGGCCAAACTAAGTACCTAATACAAAGAAAGAAAAAAATATATAAATACAAATAGTTTGCCAAATGGCAGAGTTCAAAATCTCTGATAAAAATCAGAATTTTGCTCTTCCACTCAACCAGTATTATGATAGACATACCTATACATCTTTCGATGTATAGATATGTCCTGCATGTTCACTTAATAATTATTCAATCTAGCGCACAATATGGCTTTATGAATATGAGAGAAAAAAATATTGAAGACCCAAAACCGTAAACAACTTAACATTTTAAGTTAAAAAATAAAAAATAAAAATCAGCCAGATGAGTAAGAACCAGTAAGTATATCAATAATAACATTACAATAATACTAATATAATAAAAACGAATATAACATTTAAATTTATCTAAAAACTATATCTATCGACCTACAGAATTTATTAGTAATTTTCTATATAGCATTTCAATTTTTATTTATACTTGAATAATATATGATCTGTGAATAATTTCAAGTCATCGGGTAACCAGTTGTACAACTTAACAAAAGCAGCCTTCAAACAAAACTGATTTATGTTTTGGCATAGTTAGACAACCTCTATTCCTTAAATTTAAATTATAGACGTCCGTTCTGAATCGAATTTTACTATATAAATAAGCTGGTGTTTCAGTAACTATAATTTTGTGATAAAGTAAGCATTCATGTAAAACTGGTCGTTCTGCTGAATTTAACCACTTCAATTCCTTTAAATATTTTGAAGTTGGTGTGCACCTTCTCAAACTATAAATAAGCCGAATACAACAATTTTGTACTCGCTGTAATCTTAATTGATCCCTTTTCAAAAGTCCAGGCCCAAATACTACATCCCCATAATTTAAGTGGGATAACACGAGTGCTTCACAAAGCATGATTTTTGTTTTTTTAGTTAATACACCCCTGCTACCATATATTAGTTTTAGATTTGCAAAAGCTCTTCGAAGCATCATTGTGACATGAGATGTAAAACGTAGATCGGAGTCATTTTTCCTACATTTATTTTTAATTTTCCGATACATCTATTTCTAAGAGCGCTTTTTCCAAAAAGTATGGCTACTGATTTAGTGCTATTAATTGAAAGACAAAATTTATTTGACATATTAATGAGAGACTCAATATCTTGATTGATCTGTTGGCAAGCAATATCGATGTTTTCCTCAGAAAATGTATGATACAATTGTGTATCGTCAACATAAAAATGAGACGAGCAGAAATTTAGTTTTTTATAAAAATCTAATGTATAGATTATAAATAAAATAGGACCTAAAATGGATCCTTGCGGCACTCCATTGTTTATTTGTGAAAACACAGAAGAAGACGAATTATAAATTACAGCTTGTTGACGATTACTCAAATAATTATGAAATAAATTAACACTATTATTATCACAACCTATGTAATGCAAAATTGATAAGAGTAATTGGTGATTTATTCGATCAAAAGCTTTCGAATAATCTAACAAAATTAACGCGACCATTTTATTTTCATCCAAAGCATTATGAATATCATCAGTAACTTTTAACAAAGCTGTAGTACAACTGGGCAAATATCTGTAACCGGACTGATGAGGAGGTAAAATATTATTGGTGTTCAAAAAAGATATTAGTTGTTTATTGATTATTTTTTCAAAAGCCTTAGAAATTGCGCATAAAATACTAATTGGTCTCAGATCTTTAGGACTACTGGGATTTGACATTTTTGCCAATGGGATTACAAGAGCACGTTTCCACATAGCAGGGTAAACATTCTTAATTATGCAATAGTTAAAAATATGTGTCACGTAAGGTAATATGATTGGACAACAATGCAGCAACATTTCTATACTAATACTGTCTACACCTACAGCTTTGGATTTTATTGTTAATAGTACAGAAAATATGTCTGCCTCATTAGTTGTGACAAGTTTCAAGATATTGTTATGAGCTAAGTTTTGTCCATAGTAAGACATGAGATCAGTATCAGCTTTAGAATCACTTTTTGAAGAGTCTATGAAAAATTTATTAATTCTGTTTAGGTCCTGTAAAAATGGAATGTCATTATTTTTATTTATACTATAAATGTTTAGTTCACGTAAGTCTTTCCACATTTCCTTTGGGTTACTATGTCGAAAACGAAATTCCAAATATGCCTTTTTTTCACGAGAAATTGCACCGTTTGTGTAATTTCGTAATTCTTTATAATAACTCCAATGATGCATTAATTTCGTTATCTTGTATCTAGCCAAAGCTTTGTCTCTTAGTGACATCATTAAACGTAAGTTGTCCGTTAACCATGGATATTTTTTCTTTTTAATTCTAACAGTTTTAATTGGAGCACAATCATTAAAAATGTTTTTAAGAGTATTACTGAGAATGTTCACTTTATCATTAATATTGGAAGATGTATAAATTCTATTTAAATTACCGTTTCTTATATCATCATGTAAGCTTATTTCATCAAAGTTAGTATAATAGGCTATTCAATTTATAATAAAGTCAACTATAAAAGAGTCTATAAAAATAATAGGTAAATTTAAAAATGCCCGTTTGTAGAAAATATTTATGCCACATATCATTTTGGAGAGAAAAATCTAAAATTCCAAAAACTTTAAAAACATGTTGAAAATTTATTAATGAGATGTTTGTTAATCTAGAACAAGTCAGAGAGGATTATTCTCTAATTTTCAGCCGAAAATACTTAGCAATGAAAGCGCCAAGCGGACTTCTCAACAAAGCTCAAGCACCAAAACGATAAACATGCGATTATGGTATTTTCTAATGCTAGACGATTTTGCTATTCGTAGGTGATTTTAATTTTTGTTGGAAGTTGTCATAATTATAAATCGTAAATGATCTATTTGAATGTCATTTTGACTTTATAATTTTAAACTTTATTTTTGAATATATCGGGGCCAATTCAAGAATAAGGTATTAAAAACATAATAAACAGCATACATTTGCTGATATTTTAATATTCCAGTCATATGTGGTAATATTTCTATGGTTATTCTATAATTGTCATTATGTTATTAATGTTAGTTTATCTTGTCAAGCTAATTGTCATTTTTAATTGATTAAACCTTTACAAAAGGAGTATAATTCATTTCAATTTAATCAATTAAAAATGACAATTAGCTTGACAAGATAAACTAACATTAATAACATAATGACAATTATAGAATAACCATAGAAATATTACCACATTCACCCCCCATTCATTTTAAATATAATCGACTAAATATTTCGGTCGTCGTTTCATTCTAGTGGGTCGAGGATCTTCACTATGACTCATCCTAGTAGGTCGGGGATCTTCGTCAGGATTTATCCTAGTAGGTCGGGATTCTACATTAGGAGCATTCAATAACTGAGTTTTGGAAGGAGTTTCAGATTCTTGAAAATTCGGTGCCGCCTTAGCTTGAGAATCGCATCTGCCGTTTAAAATATTCACGTCTTCATCAAGAGGCTTCTCGTTATTATTATTTGGGAGTTGTAGACTTGTATCTTCAAAAGATTGTGGAATTGACTCTGCGTTCTCATTATTATTATTAGTAAGGTTTAAATCTCCCCTTGGTGCTAGATATCTTAATGAGACTATTGTTTCTCTTCCATCTGAATGTTTGATAGTAGCATATTCGGGATTGGCTTCAATAAGGCATACTTCCTCAACCAGAGGTTCGTACTTATTGTTTCTGTGGAACTTTTTCAAAAGTACTGGACCTGGTGATAAAAGCCATGATGGTAACGAAGTTCCATTAGTGGACCTTCTTGTATAAGCAAACATTCTCTCATGTGGCGTACAATTTGTTGATGTACACAACAATGATCTAATGGAGTGCAACGCATCTCCCAATACGACTTCCCATTGTGATGGCTGTAAACCTCGTGTTCTAAGAGCTAGTGTGACTGATTTCCAGATTATACCGTTGTATCTTTCAACTAATCCATTACCCCGTGGGTTATAAGGAGAAGATCGACTTGTCGCAATACCATGAGAATGTAAGTAAGTTTTTAACTTCTTAGACATAAATGCAGCCCCCTGATCTGAATGTATGTAAGAAGGTAAGCCAAAAATTGAAAATAAATTTGAAAGACACTTAGAAACTGTAGCAGAAGATGTATCTTGACATGGATAAGCAAAAGGGAAACGAGAGTATTCATCTATAATAGTTAAAATATATTTATTTCGACTAGTTGTTGGTAACGGTCCTTTAAAATCAAGATTGAGTCTCTCAAAAGAAGAAATTGCCTTTATTAAAATAACTTCATCATAATTTACAAATTTTGGTTTTAATTCGGCATATATAGGACATGATGACGTCATTTTCCGAACATCCTCAATTGAATAAGGTAGATTTCTAGAACGTACCCAATGAGTCATCCTTGTAACTCCTGGGTGACAGAGTGCTTGATGTAGTTCAAAAAGAGAAGTTTTGTTAATAGAACAGCATATTCTACTGAAGGCATCAGATACGGTATTTTCCACCCCCCTCCGGTAGTCCATATTTTAATGTTTGACTTATCTACGTCCGAAAATCTGGCCTTATCAAATCAAATCAAATTTATTCATTAAAATAATTTACATTTTTTTAACAATTTTTTAAGACCCGCCTAAACAAAGTTTGTGTGCGGAATCTTTATATTAGTTTTTTTTACGTTTTATAAATGCTGTTTAAATTGTATCTAAGTATATACTATAGAAACAAAAACAAAAAATTTAGAATTTTAAAATACAACAAAAAAGAAAAAGATAGAGAAATATGGAAATACAAAAATCAAAACAATTATACAAATAAAAATTAGCAGAAATTATAAAAATAGCAAAAATAATAAAAATTATAAATTATAAAAATATAAAATACAAGAATAATAAAGAAAAAGAAAAGAAAGGCTACTCTCTGATACTGAAGAATATGTAATTATATAGCATGAAATTAATATAAAACATTAAATATTTTCTTCTTAATTTTACTGTATAATGTTTCATAATTAATTTTGTTGAACTGCCGAATATTATTTTCATTTAATTTATTATTTTTTTCATTACTAATCAAAATAAATGTGGTATAATGATCCGTTATATTTGTCTCAAATAAATATGGCTTAATATTAGTTTTACTTTTTATTTTATTATCTAAACCTACAAAAAAATGATCTATGCAGGTATTTGTTTCTTGCCTCGTTACTACGTCTATATAATGAAAAAGACCTTGTTGATTTAATACATTTAAGTAATAATCGACTAAGTTATTCTCCCCGGCAACTAATATATCAAAGTTAGTATCTCCAGCAAATATTTCTATCTCAGACTTTTGTAAATTTATTATAACATCAATATCTAAATCTTTGAATGGCTGATTTTCTGCAAATCCAAAAACTAATTCTTCACCTTTGCTGACACAAGCGATATTCGGTAGTTCACAAAAATTTCTACCAATAATTAAATCTGTGTCCTGTGCACTATCAGGAACTATACATAAATCGATATTCTCAATAACTGCTAAATCTATTTGCAATTTTAAATACGCTTTTCCAGGTGAATATATAGCTGGTTGTGAATTACCACCAAAAGCATACAGTGGCTGTATTACATCTACCGTTTTTAATTTGAATTTTTCCACAATTTTATTTTTTATAGTAGATACAGAGCTACCACTATCAATAAACCCTTTTACCAAAATTGAATCATTGATTAAAACATTTTTCAAAAACTTTCCTTCAGAGCATTTGTCAAGATTATTAATATCAATTTGTTTTTCAATCGAGTTCACATTTGCCCTACTTTCCCCTAACAGATCATTATTTACATTAAATGCAGGTGCACTATCATTTAATATTCGGATATGCTGACGTGTTGCTGTATTTGAATTAAAAGTTGCAGGGTTTGCAGTTTGTCCTCTAGGAATAAATCGTTTATTTTCATTTGGACAATTAGACACAACATGACCTTCTTGTTTACAAGTAAAACATACTGGATTTTTACGTGTGCATTTCTCAGATGTATAATTTAATAACCCACACTTGTAGCATTTTCTTTGTCTATAAGTACTATTATTATAAAAAGATTTTTGATTTTCTACAATCTGAATACTTCGCTCCGGCTTACTAGTGTTTTTAATTCTTTCAATAGCTAAAATGTCTTTTAATAATGAATCAAAATCGTAGTGAATTTTTACCATTAAGCTTAATGCTATTTCTTTTTGTAATAACCCATTTAAAATTTCTTCCTTACAATCATCAAATTGTAAATTTAATTTTTTACACAGTTCGACTTTTTCATAAAAATATGACATAATACTTTCCCCTCTAAATCGTTAATAAACTGCATAATTTGTGCCATTTATTTCACCTAATAATCTTAAGACACTAACTTCGCTAAATTTGACTATGTTCACGTTAACTTCTAAGTTATTATTAATATAAAAAAGTGTGCCATCATTTTTATTATACGTTGATTCACTATAGTATATTGTAAAATTTGGAATTGCAAAATGTTTTACTTTATCAATTACATTAAACGTTTCAGAAAGTATTATTATGTTTAATTTTTCAGGCCCAAGTATTTCTAGATTAATGACTAATTCATCAAAATTTTTCCTAAGTGATCTTATATTGTAATGAACTATGTTTAATAGTCTTTCTTTAGATATAAAATTAGAACCTTCTTCAATATCAGAAAATATCCTAGTTTTTACTTTTTCTTCATAATCGTCTCCTAAATTCATGAGAATATTTACTTAAGAATAAAACTGAAAACATCAGTCATAACCCCTTTAAATAATAATTGCCTTGTGCAGTAAATGAAAATAAATAAGCAAGGTACGTATTTTTTGCGGCTAACAGCAAAATGCATTAATGCGATATTCATAGTTAGGTTTAGATAAACAAAAGACAAAAGGAAGTAACTATTAAATTAAATTATTTTAGTAGATACTGTGAGTTTTGTACTGACCACATTTACATTCTGTTTTCACTGTTCTTTTCCAAATAGTTGTCGTAATCATCCACATTGTTTATAAACACTTTCCTGTTGTCTTTAAATATAATAATTCTCCCATTTTGAGTACAGCACGAATTGCCCACTAATTGACGAACTTTTTTAAATAACTTTAAACAATTTATTGTTAGCATTTCTGTGAACACTATACCGGAGCCTTTTAATTTCTTTTTCGAATAAAATACTTCATCGCGTAGCCATCGGTGACAGAAAACAACACAAACTGGCCGCGGCTTATCTGATTCAGAGTTTTTCTTACCAAGACGGTGACAATAATTCAATTCTTGTTTGCTGACTCGAATGTTGATTTTTGTATACACCATTTCGGAAATATGATGATACAAATCAGGTATATTCTCTGGAACACCATGTACTAAGATACAAGAATTAAATTTTTGAATGTCTGTTTCTTCCTTAACAGTTTTTATTTAATTTTTAATCTGGTCCAGCTGTAGGTTTATTGATGTTTCAAATTCACTAAAGCTGTTCTCAAGATCTTGATTTTTGGTAGATTCAGTTGGAATTTTTTTCTTAAAGTCAGCCATTTCCTTCTTGAACTCTGCCGCTATTGTTGACATACGAGTTTCTAACTCTTTTAGACTAACCATTATTATAAATTTAATGGATTCGTTTTTATACTTAACACTGTTTTGTTTTAATGTGAAATATTTTATTTTAATACACAATATATTACACTTATTTTGAGATTTTGCAGGAGCTAATTGTGCACAACTATTCTCCTAGCAGAGCCATCTGATATATGTGTCTAAACTTGAAGTGCGAACAGCAAAACGCTATTCTTGTATAACTTATTTGAAAGCATTAAATTTTTTGTTTAAATACGAACAGCATAGTAAGTAGAGAATACCAAAAACGATTTGTGCTTTGCACTTTTCTTAGTTGTTTGTCATGTTCCTAGAGAAGCATGCTCCCCTGATTAATTAAGCAAAGTATCCCTTTTTTTATTTACAATTACCACTTCTGATACTTTTATATTATATTTTTTAATTTATTTTATATTGGATTTTCATATTTAATTTTGAAATTTTTTTAAATTATTATATCTTTTACGTTAATTATATGGTTATACATTTTTGGATGAAGCTTTATTAAGTGTTATATATATAAAAAAATCTTATTGTACTTCCTGATTTTGACTCGGTATTACACTTTGTAGTCTCGCTTTGGGCCCAGCTCGAGCTACCATTTTTAGAGATCTATATATGCCTAAAAAAGAAAATAATACCACACTTCTATTTCGCGATCGCATCGACGCCGACGGTCCAGTAGCCACTTCCAGCTAGATCGTATCCTTTTTCGTCATCGGTACAATCTTCACTTTTCGTTTTGGTATCAGCTTGATAATACCTTTTTGGATATCACAAAAGAAAACTTTAGAAAATGTGAAAAACATCTAGAAAAACAATAATACTGAAGCCTTATAAGATAATAAAACGAATTCTAAAGAAATTTAACAGGTAAGTATATTATGTTAATTTAATTTTTTTTTTATTTGGTGTCATCTGCATCAAATACTAAGGTTATTAGCCTCGTGTTCTGTATAGGCTTTGTTACTGTTTCCCAGGGCCACTTTAGAAAGAACATTGTTAATTAGAACCCAACAGTGAATGGTCGAGTGAGGAATCCTACCAAGTCATCAGAATTAATTTTAAATAATTAAATTAAATAAAAAAATCCCGGCCAACGTTGTGATTCGAACCTGGGACCCTTGGATCCGCAGACAGAGACTCTACCACTGAGCCACCCACCCCACTTAAATTATTTTTGATCTTAGATCTGACGGTAGAGTGACGTCAGTGATGCCATTTTGTAAACTCAATCAAAAATATAGAAAAATCGATTTAAAATTTTTATGTTTTGGTGTGGACCTACATGGGTTGCAGAAGAAACACCATGGTTTACTTAAATTACCACTTTTGTTGTGGTTTAACCAAATAGAACTAAATCGTACAAGTATTGGTGTGCATTCACATGAGTTTCTGAAAAAACAACAGGCATTCACATGAATGGCCAACAGATTGTACAGATTATATTGGTGGGCTTCCCCTAGAGTTGCAAAATATAGCATTTATATGAATTTTCACGTTCAAGTTGCTATCAGTATTGATATTTTATAATTTGCCCATTTCTAACTACAGAGGTTATTCGAAAAACTTTACATTAATGCATTGATAACTTATTTAAGGGAATTCCTCTATTTCCACACAACCTAAAGTACATTTAAAGGTACTGATTCTACATCCGATAGTAGCACCACATCCAATTTAGACACACCCGGGAATGGAGCTTGAGAGCACAATCAAAGGTACAATTAATTTTCCAGCTGAAGACCAAATTAGTTTCTCAGCTCTAGAACTTACTCGTATTCTTGGAAGTGGAGGTACACCAACAGAGGTTTTCGGTCCTGAAAGTTATACTGAGATCGCCAGTAGCTGGTTACACCTTCTTCAGTCTAGACTAGATCGTGGGGAGATATAAATTCTGTTGGAGAAATATCTCCCAATCCAAAATTGTTCAGGGTTAGCTGAACTTGGAAATTCAAAAATGTTTCACTGAAGCTAGACTAATGTAAGATAATCTCTTGTACAAAATTCATAATCAGTTGGGTAGAGGCATATCAGCACTGGCAGTACCATTACATATCTTCTTTTCTGAACCGAACGAGGAATCGAATGCTTGGATTTCAGCATACGGTGTCCTTACACCGTCGATTTTTATTTGTTTTACAACCCAACCCCTCAGTCAAGAAGTCACTAGAAGAGTCTCCTACAGACGGATGGCTTTTTGGTATCCAGTTATTTGAAATTCTTAAAACCTCTCGGCAAATTAAGAAAAATGTAAATGAATTAGGATTAAGGAGAGAATACAGGACTTAAAGTTTCAAGCGCCTCTCCACAGTAAATGTAAAGAAGAAGGAAGAGAATTAAAATCCATCAGCATGGAAGGCCTTAAACGTAAATACAAGTCCATCTAATGGTTATTTACCCAAATTTTTAAGTTTCTGACATACAATTACCAGTATTTATACAATACTAAATTGGCATTCAAGGGGTTTAAATTAATTTTAAAATCACCCGAATACAATAGTTTCCATGGAATTATGTATTGTCAGATGAAAAATTTAAGCTAATTGATACTGAATTAGAGAAAATGTTATAAACTCAGGTGTAATTACTTATTGTAATCCTGCAGTTGGCCAATTTTTTTCCTTATACTTTTTAGCCAAAAAATCAAGGTTATTATTTCAATTTGTTTTTGAAATGTTTAAATGAATATATTGAATTTCTACATTTTAAGATGAATGACTACCGTATTGTGTCAAGACTTATTTCAATTCATAGTTAATTTAGAAATTTTTTTAGATTTATTTATATTCATGGAAATGATGAAACCAGTTTTGAGAATTTTAACACTAAAGGGCATTATCTGTTTATCTTATCTATTGCCTCATTTTTATCTGAATGTATTGGATATACTAAGGATACCTCATCTCTTTTGACAACATTGGGTGTGACAGTAAATTTTGAGGAGAGTAAGATTATAACTTTAAAATACGTCAATATTTGAGTTGTATTCTTTACCAGAGAGAAAACAAGAGAAAATCCGGGGTCATATCAAGTCTTTATCAAATAGAAATGGGTATTTATTTTGCTCAAGTAGCATGTCAATTGAGATACGGGATTAGTCTATATGAAAATTTAACTGATTGAAGTGACGTTTTTGTTATACAAAGGAAGATCCTTAGAATAATATAATATTACTCACCAGAAAATACTTGGCCTCTGCTGTAAATTTCTGTCTGGGCCCAATAAAATCAACTGTATACTTATAGCGTTTGTGTTTCTATAAATGACATTAAAAATGTATGAAAAATGTATTTCTTATTCATAAAATTGTTATTTATGATAAAGAAATCTTTTAGTTTATTAAAACAAAAATAAAACCTAACAAAAATTTTACACTATATCTTGACCGGCATATAATACCTGATAGTATTACCACAGTGGTAGTCTCACACATGTACTCAGATGGTTGATTCTAAATTTAAAATATATTTTCCCAGTATTTTGATAAAAAAGCAACTAATTTACCTATATACAAAATAAAAAACAATCTGTTTCTATAATTAATACTGTATTGTCAAAGATAAACAAACGCGTTTAAACAACAGCGTTTCAAATTAGTTGCATGTTTATTCAGAATTCACGTCTCTTCGAATTTCCGTTAAATTGCTTTATTAAAACGTAGACCGATAATATGTAGGATTTAATGAAGGTGCGAATTAGAACACGTGAAGGCAGATCATCGCGAACGATTCTGTTTTACATTTTCAATCTGGATTATATTAAATTGGGACGGTACCTGAGATTATCCCGAGTAACTCATAAATAAGTTGCTATACTTTACGTTAATTGTATAATCAGTGTATTGTCACTACTCATTTTCTATGGGGGCCGGGAGAATTAATTTTTATAGATCTTTATGAAATAAAAATTCAAACATAATTTTATTTTTTAATGAATACATATTCAATATTTTTGAAAGAGTAAAACCAAATTTGGTAGATTTTCACACTTTTATTTTAAAAATAAAAATTTTTTTTTTTTTAAAAAACACACTAACATGACATATGTTTCGAAGTACAACTTCTTTTTCAAATGTGACTATTTACAATTCGGTATCCAATATATATACGAAATAATTTAACAAAACAAAGTACTTAAGAAAACATCAATAACATTACAAAATAAACTAACTATTTAAAGTAAATAAGGGTACTTAGGTAATTATAATATCCATCAGATAACAATAAGATAGGCCATTACCGGGATTATCTCACAGAAAACTGGGAAAGAGATTTAATAAGGGTGAATTATTAATATCTAATTGATCATTTAGTAAGTTATCTGAATTTTTAAATCTATTTATTTCAAGTGTTTCTAAATGGTTTAATTTAAGGCTCTTATTTTCTACATGTAAAATTTCAAAGTTGTCTGCAAAAGAATGATTTTCAGTTAAAATATGATTTGAGTAAGTAGAATTATTTTTGTTTTTTGTATAGCTATTATAATGTTCGGAATAGCGTTTTTTGAAAGTACGGCCTGTTTGACCAATATACAATTTTGGACAACTACCACAATTTAATTTATATACCCCCGATTTATTATTAGGATTAATTTTACCCTTATTGTTTTTAATATACTTCCCAAGCGTATTATTGGTTTTAAAAAGCTACGTTAATATTTTGGTTTTTTAAATATGATGATACCTTTTCACTAGGAGCTCCTATATATGTAAGACTCTTATATCTGCAATTTGGATCTTTAATTATGGGATAAACTTGTTGAATAGCCTGTTTAAAAAGTTTTTTCTCTAAAATGTTGTCTACTAACTTTGAATTAAAATTATTATTTACTGCGATTTGTTAAATGATATTTAATTCTTTAGTGAAGTTCTCTTTGGTAAGGGGAATATTAACTAATCTATGGATCATACTATTGTATGCTGCCAGCTTTTGTTTGTATGGATGAGATGAACTATTATTTATTGTAATATCCGTATGTGATGGCTTATGAAATATCCCAAAACTATGGCCTTTATTATTTTTAATAATATTTAAGTCTAAAAAATTAATTGAATTATCCTTCTCTGTTTCCATAGTAAATTTAATATTAGGGTGTATAGTATTGATAAAAACTAATAAAGAATTTAACTGTCTACTAGTACCAGTAAAAGCAGTCAATATATCATCAACATATCTATGCCAATATAGACAATGTTTACTTAAATTATTGCTATGAATTTTATTTTCTATATTATCCATAAATATTTCTGCAAGCAACGGGCTTAATGGGTTCCCCATAATAAGACCTTCATTTGCTGAGTAGATGTTATTTTGAAATTGAAAATAATTTTGTTTTAGGCAAATGTTTAACAAATTTAGGATTTCTTCTTTGATTATAATATTGACTTGATTACGATCTAATAAGTTTTCTACTAGCTTCACTGTTTCTTTAGGAGGTATACTAGGAAATAAGTTTGTTACATCGAACGATACTAATTTTGTGTTACTAGGTAATTTAATGTTTTTTAATTTTTCTGTTAATTCATAAGAATTTTTTATACTATACTTTGAATTGAATTTGCAGTTTTCTTGTATAAGTTTAATTAATGTGTGTGAAAGTTTAACTGATGGAGCCGTGACAAATGACACAACTGGTCTAATAGGATAGTTCTCTTTGTGTAATTTTATTAAAGAATAAAGTTGTGGTGGTTGAGGGTTCATTTGTATTAGTTTGAATTTTTCTCTAGAATCAAAAATTGCTGTTGAATCCTGACTATTACGTTTTAGTTCTTTTTGATATTTATCTGTTGGATCAAATTTGAGTATGCTATAATTATTGCTTGCTTGTAAAAATGAGAGTTTTGTCAATATAATCTATATTATTAATAGCAATTACTGTATTTCCCTTATCGGCACGAGTGAAAATGATATCATCCTGTTTTGTTTTATCCTTTATAGTTTTAATTAACTTACTGTCTTGATTTGAATTGTTACTACGTAAAAATTGTGTTTTAATTATATTTGCAGTATGATATTTGTGAGACAAAGTATTATATGAATCTTTTAAAGCAATTTCTGTTTCTATTCCCAAAATTTCTAAGTTCGAAGTATTTATCTTAGGTTCGATGTTGTGTTTAAACCCTTTTTCTATTAGAGATTGTTCTGGATCAGAGAAATTTGTGGTGGTTAAGTTAACAAATCTTTTAAAAAATGTATGATCCGATATTTTATTTGTGTTCTGTTCTGATTTTTGTTTAACAAAAATCACATCTAACCAGTTCTTTATTCCGTTTTTCGTGCTCATTGAGTGAATATGTTTTAAATTAAATAAAAATCGAAGCGTTTTTAAATAATTGTGTTAATTATGCCAAAAAGAAAAAGATGTGCATCTCCCGATCTAGGAAAGATTCGTAAATTTAATAAGATGAATCTTTTTAATGTAAATAAAATGCTTATAAAGCTTTAATTTGAATCAATTGAAAAAATTCTACCAGGATTTTCGGCGAATGAATGAAAGTGATTCAGTGATTCCAATGATTCAGGTATTTAGAATTTTGCTTATACAGGGTCATAATGTTTTATATTTTTTGTAATAGAATAATTACTTGTGTAATATTTACAATATAAATAACTCATGACAACACACGTTGTCGTTATAAATTTTAAAATCATTTTTGTTTCCTTCACTAACAATAAATTATTCAGTTCTTTTTGGTGTGTTGCCTTGTATTTCTTTGAGAATTACTTGAATTTGTTCTTGGTCTAGGTGTAGTGCAGTTTTTCTTATATTCTTCTTGTTTTTCCGCTGCTGATATTTCTACGATAGCTGCTTCTGTAACTTTTTTCCTATGTCTTTTTTTGTAGGAATCAATTACAGTTATTTGTTTTGATTCTGTTTCTTTAATGTTTGGCTCGGTACTCTTTGATATCTTTGAAAGGGACCTTGGACCTGGCTTGTACAAAAATATACAAGCTGAGAACCTTCTTTTTTTGTATACCTGATCCTTTATCTGCATCATAGTCTTTTTTGCACTTTTTAAAAAGGTGGAAACCCTAGTTATTGTACTTATTAGAGGTTATAAATGTTCTGTTATGGAATTAAATATAATGTATTCTTGTATTATATTGTAACTCTTGTTGTCTTACAAAAATCAATAACTTTATATTAAAAATGATAAAAAATAGAGAGAAGATTTTGTTTAAAAACTAAAATTAATGAAAGAATTTTAATAATGATAAGGAAAAAACGTTTCTAGCTTTCCTCGTTTATTTAAAAATATTTTTAATGTAATGTATAAAAAATTCGCAGTTGAAATACGGTAATACTCGTATCTGCAAATTTACGTGCAATTGTCTTTTTAAAATATATACCAGTCATAAAGATATGAATTAGAATTCGTGAACAATGAAGCTGTCATATTAAATGCTAGCTGGCAGACCTGTGAAAACGATTCATTCTGTTTCGTTGCAAAGCTGGATAATTTTGAGCCATAACGGAGATTATCCCTTGTAAATAAATTACGCCAGGTTAATTTTACCACCTTTATGGCGATATCCGTAATTATCGACCTTTTTATGAATGTAAACCCTGCTACAAAATTTTCGTCGTTAATTATTTTCAAAGGTTTAATTATAGTCATAATTAGTTTGTGGTTCGATTTAATTGAGTTATAAAAAATATTTTCGGGGTAAATTATTTGTAATATGATTCAGGGGTTTCGAAAGGGTTTAATTTGGGACAATTACTTTGTAATATACAGTATTTTGCAAATAAAATGGAATACATCGTACAAAAAGCAATATATTATCGTGGTATTTAGTATTTATGATATATTATGATCTAATATTCTTTATTTAACATTATAAATACCATACCATGATTCTAACGATTGAAATATTTTTATGTATTTTATTTTTCTTTATTTACCGGGTTCTGTAACCTTAGACAGAACCTTGCCTGGGCGCCACCTCTCGGGGAACGTGAGGATTCTTATCTCAGTTGGGTTCAAATACGTTTGACCTAATTTCAGTTTACCTGTATTTTATAAGTATATAAATAAATAATAAATCATAAAAAATATCTTTATTTAATTAAACATGCCTGTTAAATTAGAGAATGAGAATAAATCAAACAAATAGAAATTAAAAATAACTGTAAACTTAAAGTATGAAGAATTAAGCATTTAAATTTCCCCCGTTTTATCAAATTAAAGTGTCGAATAATACAAATAATATTATGAACAGCTGTGCGCTGTGCATTTGCATAACTCGTGAGATTAAATGTTATGAATAAGCTTAATATTGTTGAATATTTTATGGATCAGGAGAATATTTACTGGTAAGTGCTTATTATCAATTATTTAATATTAAACTTATGATTTCAATTAAAGTATATGTGAATAATACAAAAAAAAATGTGACATAACCTACGAATAATATTTACAACTTAATATTTACAAAATCTTATCATTTATTTATTATTTATCTGTTATAAAGCGGAAAATATAATCATATTTATTTATAGTGTTTGGTACCTGTTATCACTGGGGCACAAAATCACAGGAGAATCACAGTCAGTCTTGGTTGGAATATGGAGTGTGGAAAACATAAAGGAAGTCTGTGGAGTTGAGATCTTAGATTTTGGAGTTCATGGGTTAGATGTAAACAGGGCTCAGGATGATCTCCAAAATTCTATCTGCCTTTTCACCTACCAATTTTACTTCAGGACTTCTGGTAAATACCTTTTAATAAGTTGACTTTTGGTTCTATCTTCATTTGTTTTTACATTGTTGAACTACATGTTTCTTTGGCAAGCGATTACACTCAAAAAGCCTCGTTCTACCGGCGAAATTGGTTTTATATAATCGCAATCTCATGGCCAACTAGATGCAATTTTCGATAAATTTTAAATGTATTAGCCAATTCATTAAATTATTTTATATTTTCTTGGACTGATTCGAGTTCATAGAATTATGTAGTTTCTTTTTGTGATCATTTTAATATAAATTTTATGTTGATCCATCTTATATTAACTTTACAATTAATCAAATTCTCACCCCAATTTGATGAATTATAAAATGCTTTTATTGTCGTTTTATTTACTTTTTATGTAATAATTTCATTATGTATTAATTAATCTTATTTGGAAATATCTATTTAATCTAATTTTACGCTTTAAACGCCTTTTATGTCCCTACATTTTACATGGGGTTTTTTTAGGTTATGTGTGATGTTTAATTTGCTTATAGTTTAATAATTAAATTGTTTGATGTAACTTTTATTGTACCAGTTTTATCTAAGGGTTCCATACTTTGTTTTTATCATTCTCATTAGTGTCAGAAATTAGGTCAAATATGTTATTTTTGGCTGTAAAGTTGTCTTATGGCGTTTCAATGTTAATTTTTAATATAAATGTTTTTCTTGAAATTTATAGGTTTATTTATTGATAAATTGTTATAAATGTTCTCCATCCTCCTCTTTGGTAGGTTACACAGGCTATTTGGTTCGGTTACACAGGCCATTTAGTCCTGAACAATCGAACCCGGATCTCTCACGAGGAAGACATTTGTCGTACCCTCATCTTCACCTCCACATTTATGATTTAAATTTTAATACTCGCAATTAAATTAGTTTCATGAAGTTTGATTCAAATTTAAGACTTTTTAAAAATGCAGATCAAATAAAAATAAAACGCTATTATTTATCGATTCCACATAAAAATAACTCATTTTATTGTATATTAACCCATTTGTGCCCACCAAATATATATGATTTAAAAGTTATTACAAGACATCTAAGTTACTTGCATATATGCTAAAAAGGCCCTCACATCTAATTTTAAAATTATTTTTTCAAGGCCAAGGAGAAAAAATGGTGTACTCAAGCGAGTACACCTGTCTCATATAGGATACAAATAAATACAAAATGCTCGGATTTTTGTTTATCAGAAACATATTGTTTAAAATTAAAATTTGTAATTTGTTAACTCGTTACATATAACAATATATTTAAATTCTGCTGTGGCATATGCGGCATCTAAGTTGATTTACGATCTTTTTTGGGAAATGACCAATGGGCTCATCCAGCAAACTTCTTGAAATTATCCATCTGAAACAATAAAACACTTATTATGTGTTTTTAATGCTACAACTGCCCATTGTACTCAGCCGACTACACCTATGTTTACTACAACATATATTTTGACACAATAAACTTTTCAAGATTCTCGTAAGTAAGCAATCAGGTTGTAAAGCCCAAAGCGCTCAGCCTTCTGTTTAGTCAATACACCATTCCCAATCTCCTTAAATTTCTTTTAGCCAATGTAATAGTTTTACTAGAAATAATAAAATAATTAATCTAGTTTAATACTCCAGTGGAAACTTTTAATTAAAAATTAAGAAATTTGAACCATCTTTGTAGTTTAAGGTTTCCCAAGGAGAACGATTCGTTGCTTTATTTCATACTTTATTGGTTTCTAAAATTAAATTTTTAAAGTTTTACGTATTGTTCAATATAACTTTCTATATTATGCAGTTCGCCTTCACCAATCTAAGTTTTAGTCATATGTCACTATCGCGAACAAAGCACTAAATATAGTTTGATAAATATACGAGAGCAGGGTGGTATTTTTGAAGATTTAAATATCTGCTATTCTCTGACATTTAGAGAGTTATTGCAAGTTCACTTAAGGTCAGTCATTGTTAGTGCCGCTCTTAATTTGACATCTCAGCATGGGCAAATTACTTACATTCTAGAACTAATAAAGATTGTGACTGTCCTTAATTGTGGATGTTTAAAGACAGCAGTTACTGGCGACTTATAGTTTTCGGGTGCGCTCGCCAACATTCGTATTAGTTCGAAGTTTTTTAATATTAAATATTTTATATCATTGTCTTCTAAACCTTCTAAAGTGGTAATTTCTAATGCCTCTTTCATATCATGTTCTAATATAAACAAAAAAATAATTATTTTTAAAATAAGGTTAGAAATATGTATAAGGACAAGACTCTAATGTTAAAATTTAAAGTCCTATTTTAGCATGAAATTTATTTGCCTCTAATTACGTTGTCACTATTAGTGGCTGACATTATAGAAATTTGTGATATCTCTCTATTACTTGAAAGATCAAACAAATTTACTTAAAGTAAAAGTCGATCTCAATTATATGAGACGCCTTCTTCGAGATGATCACACATATCCCGCTCAGATGCCACGTATTTTTTTATAGGTAGGAACTTGAAAATTGGAATTATAGCTACTCATCACAAATAAATAATGGTGTTTCAAGTTTTTGGATTTTCATATTTTAAGAGGGAAAAGAGGGAAAATGGGGGTAAGAGGGGAAATGAGGGAAAGAAAGAAAATGGGGAAATTATTAAAAAATTATTTAAAAATTATTAAAACTAATAAAAATTAATTAAACCTAATAAAACTTAATAAAACTTAATAAAACTTAATAAAACTTAATAAAACTTAATAAAACTTAATAAAACTTAATAAAACTTAATAAAACTTAATAAAACTTAATAAAACTTAATAAAACTTAATAAAACTTAATAAAACTTAATAAAACTTAATAAAACTTAATAAAACTTAATAAAACTTAATAAAACTTAATAAAACTTAATAAAACTTAATAAAACTTAATAAAACTTAATAAAACTTAATAAAACTTAATAAAACTTAATAAAACTTAATAAAACTTAATAAAACTTAATAAAACTTAATAAAACTTAATAAAACTTAATAAAACTTAATAAAACTTAATAAAACTTAATAAAACTTAATAAAACTTAATAAAACTTAATAAAACTTAATAAAACTTAATAAAACTTAATAAAACTTAATAAAACTTAATAAAACTTAATAAAACTTAATAAAACTTAATAAAACTTAATAAAACTTAATAAAACTTAATAAAACTTAATAAAACTTAATAAAACTTAATAAAACTTAATAAAACTTAATAAAACTTAACTTAATAAAACTTAATAAAACTTAATAAAACTTAATAAAACTTAATAAAACTTAATAAAACTTAATAAAACTTAATAAAACTTAATAAAACTTAATAAAACTTAATAAAACTTAATAAAACTTAATAAAACTTAATAAAACTTAATAAAACTTAATAAAACTTAATAAAACTTAATAAAACTTAATAAAACTTAATAAAACTTAATAAAACTTAATAAAACTTAATAAAACTTAATAAAACTTAATAAAACTTAATAAAACTTAATAAAACTTAATAAAACTTAATAAAACTTAATAAAACTTAATAAAACTTAATAAAACTTAATAAAACTTAATAAAACTTAATAAAACTTAATAAAACTTAATAAAACTTAATAAAACTTAATAAAACTTAATAAAACTTAATAAAACTTAATAAAACTTAATAAAACTTAATAAAACTTAATAAAACTTAATAAAACTTAATAAAACTTAATAAAACTTAATAAAACTTAATAAAACTTAATAAAACTTAATAAAACTTAATAAAACTTAATAAAACTTAATAAAACTTAATAAAACTTAATAAAACTTAAAAAAACTTAATAAAACTTAATAAAACTTAATAAAACTTAATAAAACTTAATAAAACTTAATAAAACTTAATAAAACTTAATAAAACTTAATAAAACTTAATAAAACTTAATAAAACTTAATAAAACTTAATAAAACTTAATAAAACTTAATAAAACTTAATAAAACTTAATAAAACTTAATAAAACTTAATAAAACTTAATAAAACTTAATAAAACTTAATAAAACTTAATAAAACTTAATAAAACTTAATAAAACTTAATAAAACTTAATAAAACTTAATAAAACTTAATAAAACTTAATAAAACTTAATAAAACTTAATAAAACTTAATAAAACTTAATAAAACTTAATAAAACTTAATAAAACTTAATAAAACTTAATAAAACTTAATAAAACTTAATAAAACTTAATAAAACTTAATAAAACTTAATAAAACTTAATAAAACTTAATAAAACTTGATAAAACTTAATAAAACTTAATAAAACTTAATAAAACTTAACTTAATAAAACTTAATAAAACTTAATAAAACTTAATAAAACTTAATAAAACTTAATAAAACTTAATAAAACTTAATAAAACTTAATAAAACTTAATAAAACTTAATAAAACTTAATAAAACTTAATAAAACTTAATAAAACTTAATAAAACTTAATAAAACTTAATAAAACTTAATAAAACTTAATAAAACTTAATAAAACTTAATAAAACTTAATAAAACTTAATAAAACTTAATAAAACTTAATAAAACTTAATAAAACTTAATAAAACTTAATAAAACTTAATAAAACTTAATAAAACTTAATAAAACTTAATAAAACTTAATAAAACTTAATAAAACTTAATAAAACATAATAAAACTTAATAAAACTTAATAAAACTTAATAAAACTTAATAAAACTTAATAAAACTTAATAAAACTTAATAAAACTTAATAAAACTTAATAAAACTTAATAAAACTTAATAAAACTTAATAAAACTTAATAAAACTTAATAAAACTTAATAAAACTTAATAAAACTTAATAAAACTTAATAAAACTTAATAAAACTTAATAAAACTTAATAAAACTTAATAAAACTTAATAAAACTTAATAAAACTTAATAAAACTTAATAAAACTTAATAAAACTTAATAAAACTTAATAAAACTTAATAAAACTTAATAAAACTTAATAAAACTTAATAAAACTTAATAAAACTTAATAGAACTTAATAAAACTTAATAAAACTTAATAAAACTTAATAAAAATTAATAAAAATTATTAAAAATTATTAAAAATTATAAAAATTATAAAAATTAATAAAAATCAATAAAAATTAATAAAAATTAATAAAAATAATAAAAATTAATAAAAATTAATAAAAATTAATAAAAATTATTAAAAATTAATAAAAATTAATAAAAATTAATAAAAATTAATAAAAATTAATAAAAAATAATTAAAAATTAATAAAAATTAATAAAAATTATTAAAAATAATAAAAATTAATAAAAATTAATAAAAATTAATAAAAGTTAATAAAAATTAATAAAAATTAATAAAAATAAAAAAAAAATTATTAAAAATTAATAAAAATTATTAAAATTTAATAAATATTAATAAAAATTAAAAAAAGGTAATTTTAAATTAATTCCTAAACCAAGGAAATGAAAACAGAAAAAAGCTGTAATTTGGTAAAAAAAAACTTGTAAATACTGTAATATTATAATTATAATGTAAATAAAATTAATTTAAAAAACTAGACGTGAGCGTATTATCCTTACTGGTTTGGCGAATGGACTCAATTAAAAAAAAGTAAATTCATTATATTTTCAAATAATAATGCTAATTAGTACAAGTGTGTCTATTGATCTTCAAGGAATGCATGATACGGCCCTTATAAGAATTAATAATAAATATATCTATACAGCTCTACATACAAGTTATAATGACTTTAAGTATATATAAAAAATAATTACAAAAACTAATATACAAAAGTGTTAGGTGTTGCCCATTGAATATTTCTTTATTTCACATTGATGATATCAACGTAATTTTATGTGAAATAGATTATTTTAAAATCAAAATACCACAATATCAATGTCACTTTTTATGTCAAAATTGAAAAAAACATATTTTAGCTCTCAAATAAATCATTCGCAGGAATTTATACATTGATTTCTTAAATTTAATTGTGACAAAACAAAAATATAAAATTTTAAAAAGTTGACGTCTTATTTAAAAAATCTAATAGTACATATTCACCAGGGGCGGCTCGTGACCAAAATTTTGGGGGTTTACAGTAGCAGAATTAGATCCCGGTACATATATAGGTAAAAAACTGTCAGTGTTTTAGAATAGTAGTTATCGCAACAAGTGCTAGAAGATGCACTTTTACGCACGAAACTGCATGTGAGTGTGTAAAAGTGCTTCTAGCACGTGTTACGATCAACATTTTTTCTACAAGCTCATTTATTTCTAAAATAGAGAATTAACCTGTATAATGACATTAGGTACAACATACAGTTTAAGTATACATATAATAAACCGATGTTACGAGGATGTATCAGAAAATAACGAGACTGGTGCTATAGTATAACAACGAAACATTTATTTAAAAAAATTTAACAACTATCCTTCGAAGTGCTCTCCATTCTGTTGAATACACTTATCCCATCGATTTATCCACTTATCATAAACTTCTGAGAAACCATTTTTTGATAGTCTGTTTAGTATACCCATCACAGCGTTGTTCAGCTCTAAATCCGACTCAAATCTTCTACCTCTCAATTCTTTTTTGACTTCAGGAAACAAATGGAAGTCCACATAGAGCAAGGTCAGGAGAGTAGGGGGGATGAACCATAATTTCAACCCCTAATTCTTCAATTGGTCGTTGACAAATCATTGATCTATGAGCCGGAGCATTGTCGTGATGCAGCGTCCAGCCAAAGTCCTGATAAAGCGGCCTTTTTTTCTTTAATTTTGCCTTTAAGGGTCCTCGAAGTACATTAGAATAGTACTCCCCTGTTACTGTATGTCCTATAGGTACAATGTGATCGTAAATAACGCCAAATTTATCAAAAAAAATTAGGTGCATCACTTTACCAGCGCATTTAGCAGTTTTGGCCTTCTGCGGTCTTGGGCTGCCTTTATGCTTCCATTATTATAGAAATAAGAAATAATCGATTTTACTTTAACTTTTAAATTATATCAAGGTGTCTTTAGAATGGATGTGTCTATTCAAAATTTTAGGATCGACACTATACAAAATAAAATAGTAAATAATATGAATGAATATGAAAATTCTTATACTATAAAAGAAAATGAAGTAAAATTAAATATTTTTCAAATGAACATTAGGAGCGCAAATAAAAACCTTGATGAACTTAGGATCACACTTGAACAAATGAAAGACAATAGTTTTGATTTTATTGTTTTGACAGAAACGTGGGAAATTTCAGACAAAACCGTTTTTAGTATTAATAATTATAATCTACTCTACAATGACAGTCAATACAATCAAAACGACGGGGTTTTAATGTATATTAAAAAAGGATTAGAATTCTCTAGTAAAATTATACAATTTCAGGAAACTAAGATTATCGAAGTTGCAGCTACTACTTTAAATAAAAAAATTTGTCTAACAGGTATATACAGACGTTGCAACATGTCCATTCCAATTTTTGTGTCAGATCTTGCCGAATATTTTAAAACGATAAACAAATCATATGACTTCCATGTGATAACAGGTGATATTAATATAGATATTATGGAGGAGAACAATGATAATATTGAATATCTTAATACATTGAGTGAGTATAACTATATAAGGGCAATTAATGACTACACCAGAATAAAAAACGATCAAAAAAGTTGCATAGACCACATATTTATAAAATCATTAAAAAATATCAAATACACAATACATCCGTTTATTATCAAAACAAGTATTACAGATCACTTTTCAATCGCATTAGATATTATGGTTGCTAAAGTAAAACAAAAAGATATTATAGAAAATAAAAAGATATTTACTGATAAAAAATTACTTATATCTCTAATCAAAAACGAAACATGGTTGAATATATATAATACACCTGATATTAACGTATGTGCAGAAATGTTCATAGATAAAATAAAATCATATATTAAAAAATCCACTAAAACAATTCATTTCAAATCCAGCCAAAGAAAACGTACAGAATGGATTACTCATGGGTTAATTAATTCAATCAACGAAAAAAATAAAATTTACAAAAAAATGCTGAAAAACCCTACCGAAGAAAATAAACGAGAATTTAAACAATACAGAAATCGCCTCCATAATATGTTACGGCTTGCTAAGTCAGATTACTATAATAACAAAATACTTGATAATAAAAACTCGTCCAAAGGCTTATGGCAATGCGTAAAAGACCTGTGTGGTAATAAAACAAAAAAAGAAAACATAAAATCAATAAACATAGAAAATAAAACGATTACAGACAACAAACTAATGGCTAACCTATTATGTGAACACTTCGCAGGTGTAGGACATAAAATGGCTGAAAAAATTAAAACCCATCCCTTAAACTTAAATTCCTTCAACTCCACAAAAATAGTGAATTCAATTTATTTCTCTGAAGTAAACCATACTGAAATTTTGAAAACAATAAATGGGCTAAAAAATAAAAAAACTCCGGGTATAGATGGTATTCCAGCTGAAATAATAAAACCAATAGCCCCATACATTGCATCAGTATTAGCTTATATAGCCAATAAAATGTTAAATGAGGGGATATTTCCAAACATTCTTAAAGATGCTATGATCATACCACTTCATAAAAGTGGAAGTCTGGCAGATATAAATAATTATAGACCTATATCGATTATCTCAACCTTTTCTAAAATTTTCGAAAAAATTATTTACTCAAGAATGTTCAATTTTTTATCAAAATACAATATATTGTCTGCTAAACAATTTGGGTTCCAAGTTAACAAATCTACTTCAGATGCCATTGCCAATTTAACAAAATTAATAAATAATTCTATTGATATATCTAAACCAGCAATATGTATTTTTGTTGATCTGGCAAAGGCATTTGATACTGTGGATCATAAAAAACTGCTATCTACATTAGATGATTGCGGTTTTAGAGGAACTACATATAAGCTAATGGAAAGTTATCTAAATAAGAGAAAACAGTGTGTTAAAATAAACGACACTACGGGTAAATATGAAACTGTTACATATGGAGTTCCTCAGGGAACAGTGTTGGGACCACTGCTCTTTAATTTATATGTTAATGATCTATTTAAGCAGAGATGTAGAGGTGAAATAATAAGTTTTGCGGACGATACAGCTATATTTTTTACAAGTGACAACTGGAATTCCTTACGAAAAATTATTGAAGAAGACTTTAGTCATTTAATAGCATTTTTTAACTCCAAATTATTAACAATAAATTTCAATAAAACTAAATATATTCCGTTTACTTCATATGATAGAACACTACCCCCTTTTAATCAAATAACTTTTAATATAGGTCAAGACCAACAGGTAAGCATAATAAATACTGAAAATATCAAATATTTAGGTATTTACATAGATTCTCATCTCAGATGGCAACATCACATTAATTACGTCATAAAAAAAATAAGAATGATAATGCCAAAAATAAAATATCTGAGTAATATTTTAAAATCTGAATATCTCCGTACGATCTATTTTGCCTTAATAGAATCCCACTTAGCATATGGGATATTAGCATGGGGTAGTGCTGGTATAACTTATTTAGAAAGACTTATCACAACTCAAAAAAGGGTTATAAAAATTATCTATAAGTTGCCACATCGTTTTCCTTCAGAACATATCTATAGTCAATCAAATATTTTAAATATACATCAGCTTTTTACCAAAATTTTATTACTCCACCAATATAAAGATAGGGACAACCTTAAAGCAATCGAACATACCTATAATACGAGAAATAAAAATAATTTTTCTGAAATTCCAAGAATGTATAAAACATTAGGGCAAAAATCACACATGTATCTTGGTCCGAAATTGTATAATCACGTACCAGCTGAAATAAAAAAAATTAATTCTTTTAATCATTTTAAAAATAAAATAAAAAAATGGATACTTACCATTCCCGAAAATTCCTTAAAACGTTTTTTGACAAACAGTAGCAGTATATTATAAATATTTATAAATATAAAAAAAAGTTTTAAAATATTATTTACATATACAAATATTTAAGTTTTGAATTTTTATCTGTAAGCGCAACTAATGTTTATCCAAATTTCTAATTTGTTTATTTTAATCACTGTTTATTTTGTACAACATTTTCAATTAAGTAAGTTTAATATTTTACTAGTTTCTTAAAAATTAATAAGTATTGTTAATTTTAACACATTTTTAATGTTATTTTAAATATTTTCATTTGGTTAATTTAATTTTATTTAATACTCTAAAAGAGGAAAATATCGCTCGCGCACAGGTTTACCTTTGCGGGTTTCTTTCTTTCTTTTGTTTGTTCTAATAAGTTAAATGATGTATTATTTTATTGTAATTATTTATCTGAATAAACTTTATTATTATTATTATTATTGCATACTTTGAGACTTCAATTCAGGATCGTAATGATAAAACCAACTTTCGTCACATGTAACGACATTATTTAAAAACTGTGGGTTACGTTGCAATTGCCTTTTCCACTGCTGACAAATTGTCACTCGATTCGCTTTTTGTTCATCGGTCATCACTTTTGGAATCCATCTTGCCGCGATCTTCCGGTACACTAAATCTTCATGAATAATTTTTTGAGTGGTACCGTAAGACAAATTAACATTGTCAGAAATTCGTTTTATGCCAATCCGGCGATCATTTTGTATCAAGTCGTTAATTTCTGCAATTTTTGTGTCATTTCTCGCAGTTTGTGGTCGACCGGGACGAGGTTCATCTTCAACTGATTCACAACCGTCTTTAAACTTTTTATGCCACTCAAACACTCTACATCGTGATAAACTATTATCTAGATATGCAGCTTTAATCATTTCAAAAGTTTCAGTTGGTGTTTTACCCAATCGAACACAAAATTTTATCGCGTATCTTTGCTCCACTTTCATTTTTCGATGGGTACGCAAAACACTGACAATTAATTATATAAAATGTTACCTCTGAAAGAAGTTATAGCACCAATCTCGTTCGTTATATACTGATATATCCTCGTATGTGCTGAATTGGTGTAGTGGTTAGGGTTTCGGGATCATAACGCAAAGATCTTAGGTTCAAACCCGTGCCTCGGCGGTAAGTATACCTTACTTTTTTTTCAATTTATATTTCTCTGCGTGCGAGAAGATCATCTTCTCGCATACTTGTAGAAAAAGAATATTATAAACTTTCTAAAACACTGAAAGTTTTTTCATACATCTGTACTGATATCTATATTCTGTCACTGCGAACCACCCCACGAGCCGCCACTGATATTCACCTAGGAAAATAATATTCTTAAATAATCTATAATAGTATTATTTTTTCACATGAGATCGCTGTCAGCCTACCCTCGTAATAAACTTAAAGTTTTACATACACTTCCACACTGCTATTTATATTTCATGTACGTGACTTGTTTGAAAAATATCTCAAAAATATTGTATATTGTGGCGTTACTACGGTTCACCTGACATTTCCAACTTTTCAACCTTCTAACTTTTCGAACTTTGAACGATCAAACGAATAAGTTTTGTACGTACCACATCCATTGTAATTGTTGCGTGGTAAGCATCAACAAATACAAAATGTGTTTAATATTTGAAACATGAGTTGTGGTTTATTTGAAGAACGTACAACGACGAAGGGATATTTGTACTGAATAAATAGGGGTCGATTTTTTTTAAATACTTAAAATATCTTTTTTTTTTAAAAAGTTTTATCCAACTATTTTTAGATATGTTTACTTGAACAGGTTCATGCAAATCATAATACCACGTGTTTACGTTTTTCCTGTGTTGGATCACAATACTGCGACGCTGGTTTAAAATTTAAGCGCCTGCGACAGTCATAAAATAAGTTTGAATAGGTGCTCTAAATTATATTCCACCACATCGGTTGGGTAAAAATTTTGGTGGTATAGTGCCACTTTGGCGGAAAGAGTTATACAAGAAACTATCCACAATAAATCCAGAGCCTACTGGACCATTTTAAAATTGTACTTTTATTTATAGAATTACAGATAATCGATTTTTAATTTTAAAATGAAAATGAATTTTGTATTTTGTATTCTACCAGTATCGCTTCACAAAAAAGTTTAGTGAAAGAATAGGCGGCATGACCACTAAAAAAATATCACCCTGTATATTCTTGCAAACATTTGGTAAGCTTAATAATGTAAACCCTACAGCATAACCTAGATTGTAAATTTAAGCTAAATATCAAAAAGTGAAGGAGTTATAAAAAAACAAAAAAAAATTAAATTTCAACACCCTGTATCTCGAAAACTAACCTATCTACACTTATTTTTTAGTACTCTACATAACCTAGCAATCGGAAACCTTTTTTGAAACACCCTGTAAAGCCGTGAACAGTTTTGATTAACGATTTTGTTTTATTTTCTATTGAATCAATAAAGGTTATTAAAATAGTATGAATCTATTTATTACTCATGAGACTGTGTCACGCCTTCGAATGAAGAGAAAACAGAGGGACGTGGGATGACACGAATTGGAGGTCTAATATTAGATTAGTTAAATGAAAATTGACAGGTCCCGGATGGCAGATTTGGGGACCCAGGCTGGGTCACTAAAATTACTTGACTAATTGGCTTAAATCACGTTTGAATACTGATTGGGATTAGGCATTTAAAATCAACTAAAACATGAATCGAAATGAGATATCGTTTGGGCCAATTTATATGTATACAAAAAAACTGTATTTCTAGATAAAAACCGCAAAAAAGTGGTTTAATTATTCTCAAAATATTTGTTCGACTTTCAAATAAGAGTATTGCCCTTGCAAACATTTTTTTTATTGAGTAATTCTACCCCATTTAGTCTTCTGGTTTGTTTCGCAAATAAAGTAAATTGCAGCGACTCTTTTCACATATTTTTATCGAAACCCGGGGTGAATAAAAAGCAGAATGAAGTAGAATTACTAAATAAAAAATGCTTGCAAGGGCAATACTCTTAATATATGAGAATCATACAAATATTTTGAAAGCAATTATTATTAAAGTACTGTTAGACTTTACGTTTCGATTTTAATCCAATTTCAAAAATCGTCTGAAGTTTCCAAAGTCGTTAAATAGAGAAATTATTTTCACTTATATCACAAGAACCTAAATTATTTCCGGAAATTTCTAGGAATAATTTAAGCTTGCGTGGTATTCGATACGAAAATTTCACACCATAATTTGGAAAAAAATTATTAATCCAACCTGACATTTTAAATTAATTTCACTACTTGTCAAGTTGGCCAAGGCATTGTTGTTTTTCGACATAAATCGTTTGTACGTTGAGTTTTATTAAATGTATAGGGAAATGTCGCGATTTGCTAAAGAAAGTCAACAAGTACATAGACAAGAAATTCAAAATATAACACCAGATAACGCCTGAAAATCAAAATCAAGTGTACAGTTTTTTGAATTTTGTAACGAAAAGTTGTATAATATTCATGAGTGTATGAGTGTAGTGCAGCTGGCTACTATACTGGAGGACTAAGCATTTAATATGAAACAGAAACATTTTGAAAATTATAAAAAAGTGGGGCCAAGGTAATGTGAAACTTACCACTTACCTTCCGATTGTAAAGTTGAGAGAAAAAAATTGACCTATAGACAAAAAATAATTTTTCATAATAAAATTTCTTCAACATTACTTGAAAATATTTTTTTTCTTTATATTTATGAGTTTTTTGGGAGGTTGATTAGTTTAACACGTCACAATTTTCATAAAGTTATGTTTATTAATCTGTGAGATACCCATCAAAAAATAGATAATTTTACTTTTCGTTTTTCAACTACAGATTTACCAAACTCTTTGCCTTCAATTTTCTCGAAAACGGTTGCTTTAAGCGACTTGCAATAAGAGTAACTTTTTTTTTTTAAAATAGACCCACGTTGTAAAAAAATCAACCCCTAAAAAGTTAATCGTAAATCGACCCCTTACCCTTGCAAGAACTACCCTTTCTGATTAAATAAGTAATTTTTCGATATTACGATTGGATTCAGCAGTAAATGTTATGTCAACAGGGATTTTTTCGAAGTTTTTTCGTGTTTTTTAAGCTTACAATTTCAAAAAAAAACACTTTCCAAGTTTGCCCTTTTGACGCCCCTAAATCCCTTAATATGTATTTAACGACCCATAGTTATGGAACTTTTTTTACTAGTTTAAGGACTACTATCACACTATTTCAATGACACCCTGTATATAAAAACAATATACGAATTTGCACATACAGTTCATCAAATTTCTAGAGGTGTTCGACGCCCAGACAGAGAACGCGCTACGTGTGACTAAGATAGCTATTGTACAGTCTGCTAAACAAGTTATTTTAAATAGTTTTTAATATTTTTAGGTAATTAAATTTTAAAAGTGTGAAATAGTTTAGGGATTAAATTGGTCTGATTGGACTTTCTTAGAACGTTTTTAAAAGCAGCTAAAGATAGTATGTAGAATTGAAAATAATTATTATGCCATAAAAGGTGTTTTGGAATTCCTTCAACCTTTTGAAATTGAGTCAGAAAATATAAATTTTATAGGATAGCGGAAAATACCTATAATTTTTTTGTAGGCCTTTGGAAATCGTGGAAATAGTTTATATTTTATTTCTACCTTATTAAGGAAAATGGTACCTATTATTAATAACGGTTGTTTCTGAAACATTACTAAAATTTTCGAAATTTTGTTTTTCTACAAAATAATAAACTATACTATTTGGAAAAAAATTTATTTCTCTTATAATTTTATAAAAATAACAGGGGAATATTTACATTTCTTGATCTATTAAACAAAACGATAAATTATCTCGACGAATGACACCATGTTCTAGTACGGAAGCTAGCTTTACATTTTTGTTGGTGGTTTCATGGGTTTCATATCAATTTTTTGTAATTGTAGTTTACACGTACATATACCTCTTAACACTTGTTTGCTTTATTAAAAAAGTGTGTTGTTGTGATTTACGTCGAAATAAGTCAAAAACAACTTGAAACCCCATATAAAATCAAAAAGGAGAAACGGAGAAAAATTGAGCCTGTAAATGAACACAACTCAGAAACAAAAATAGCTATCTAATAATAAAAAAATAAAATTTGATTCTTGTGCATCTTCGTTGTAAAAATAGATAATACTTTTTTGATCTTAGGTACAGATATAATTTTAATGGTCTTCCGAAAAACTTTCTTCAGTTTCCATATTAGATTCAAAATCAGTCTCACTGTCACTGTTTAAGTTAATTATAAATCTATCAGTTGTCTCATCCAAAGTAACTTCTCTGTCATAAAATTTAAATTCCCACATTTTAGCATTATTACAACGAGATTGCCACTCCTCTTTAGAAAACGTATCAAAAAAGTCTTCACACAACAGTTGTACGTCTTGCCTCTTAAATGTAGTGTTGTTACTAGCTACATATTCTTTCAATGATGCCCTCTAATTCAATCGGATTAAGATCGGGATGATACGGTGGCAAACGCAAACAACTAAAACCATGTTCATTTATCATTTCTTCAATTGCATACCTCTAAAATCGTGACTTATGCAATAGCACTAAACTGTATAATTGCGTTTTGAGCATATCCTCTTCGTAAGCAATATTATGATTCCTTAACCAATCCTGCATGTCAGCTTTTTTAGAAGTTGACGTTGGTGCTTTATTTACCTGGACATTATGGTAAGGAGCATTATCAACAATAATGACGCTTCTTGGAGGGAGGTTCGGAAACAGCTTTTCTTTCAACCATTTAGAAAAATTATTAAAATTCATTTCATCGTGGTAGTCTCCACTTTTGGTTCCAGATTTGAAAATTAAGCGGGCATTCGGAATAAAGCCCATTTCACCTCCTGCATGGACAATAATTAGTCTATCACTTTTATTAATTGGTTTCTTTAATCCCTCATTTGAATTATCACTCCAAGCTTTCTGGTGTGTGTGGGAGGCATGAATGTATGTTTCATCTAAGTAGACAATTGGACGGCCCTCTGCTCGATAACTTTTTAAACGAATCAGATAGTCTAAACGTAGCTTTTGAATATCAAACCTTTCCATTAATATTTTTCTGTTTGTTTTTGTTTTCCGCCAACGAAATCCTAGCGACTTTATTATTTTTCTTAAACTTTCATAGCTTCCTTTGTACCCTGTAGCTTCTCTAAATTTAGTCAGAATTGTTTTTAATGTTGGAACAATATTTTCCGAGATTAACATGAACAGAATAATTCTTTTTAAAATACCTTTGCCAGCTTCATCTATATCATTAACTGTTTTTGGTTTTTTAATGGTTTTTCTTGGTGATGAAAATTCCGATATCTCACGGTTATTGATTCTTTTTTTCTCTCCAGAAATGCGGACGACAGTGTTTTTAGATACTCCTGTGGCTGCAGCAACACGATCATTTACATTTTTAAATGGTATTGAAGGTGAATTAAAGTTTCCTTCTCTTCTCATAAACTCTATAACATTGGCTATTATTTCGCGAGATTGACTGTTAATCACGCGGCCTCTTAATTTGCTATTAAACTCCATACTTAGGTTCTATTAAAGTGTAATGAGCAAAAAACACAAACGAAAATAAAAGAAATGTTTTAGCGAAATTTACATCTGACATTTACGTCTGAATAAAATAGTGAAATACTTGATGCGCAGAGTGTACTTTCATTGCGTAAATCCGTCGGCCCCGCCAACCGATGCCTCTCAGTAGTGCTTTCTCTGTCTAGCCGTCGAAAGCCTCTAGAAATTTGATGAACTGTAGTATTAAAAAGTATTAGTGGAGGCGCTTATAGAGTAAAATCTTAAAATTATCAATTATTACAGACTAACAGCTGTAACACAAATATAAAATTAATTTAAAAAAGTTTAATTAAAACAAAAAAAAATTAGATTAAAAGTAATGAGCCAGAAATTGACTATTATAATTTGTTTCTTTTTGGTGAAATAATATAAATTTAGCTTTTTTCGGACAGATTTCTTCTGATTTCTCGTAAGTCTCTGATGGGTTTCTTTAGCCTTGCTATCCTTGTTAATCTTGCTATCGTTACCACAGCCGACTATTGGCTTCTTAAACTTGAGGATCTCAATTTACTTAATGTTTCACTTTTATCCTCTTTTTCTTGAAGCTCTTCTTCAGAATTTTCACTTTCGATTGATGAAATATTTGTATCAATAATTGGTGTAGAGGATAGTGCACTATTTGTGTTGGAGGAAATGCACATTTAAAGTCTTTGTTTTGTTCTGCTGCGTATTTTATTTTCCAAATCTTATATGTCCTGGGGTATGTCATTCATATATAGAATAAAGTTTTTGATGTAAGCCTTCTGTTTTTCAGCTTTCACTTTCTTTAAAAAATATACGATTAACCTTTGCTTACTCTGGTCTTTTGGGCTTAGATCATTTAAAATGGATATTCCTGTATCTTTAAGCTTATGTAGTCCTTTAAATAGTTTTTGTTTTTGCAAGAAACAAATGAATTGTATAATAATGAGTAATGAGTTTCCTATTTGATAAATATTATTTATGTCAATGTCTATGTAGTTTTCGCCTAGAACTTCGTTTAATTTATTTAAAGTTATTTCTAGTAAATTACTTTTTTCTGCCTTAATTCTACAAATAGCAATTTTATTCTTTTTATTGGCTTTCTTTTTCTAAATAACTTATCTGTTCTTCAAGCTGATCGATATGATTCTCTAATTTCTGCATTTTACAATGTACTTTTTTTATTTCTTCATTTATATCTTCTTATATATTGGTTCTATTAAAACGAATATCTTCATAGAGACCTGAAGGTACTATAGTCCTTCTATTATCAATTGCAGAACACAGTTATGTGGGAAATCATATATACGCACGGTACTCATGCCAAATTAAGAAACGAAAAATAATGTTTACTCCCCTTATACAAAGCGGTAAATATTAAACGAACCATCAGTTGTTTACCAATGAAAACATCGAATCGTAAACTTAAATGCACTGTATTGGCCGAAGGTTTACGGAAGGCAGGTGTTCGAACATATTCCTGGAAGACAGTCTGCGATATCAGTGGAGTACTGTCGTGCGGTGTATTTTGTATGTGTGGTTGGTTTCATTTAAATTTCTTTTAATAAATATAAATATGGCGTTCTTTAGACCATGGGCGAATGAAGAAAATGAAATTGCACAGTGTAGTGAGATTAAAGACAGGTATGACTTTAACGATAAGGATTTAGATATACAAACACACCAAGTTATTTTAAATATATTCAAATGTTTAAAAAAGGAAAATATTCAGCAGTCTGATAATGCGTTCATAATAACAATTGCTGAATTAACTAAAGTAAATAAATTTTCCGATTATCCGATAGTCACGAAAGGGGTTGCTGTGGATTATTCATAAAACCGAAAAACATGTAAAGAAAAACTGAAATCAGTTGACAGAGCTACCCAAGATTTTATACGAAGGACAATTTATAGTTTATATAAGGAGAACAGGGTTCCGACATTGGAAGTAATACAGCAAAAGGTGGCAGATTTTCCAGTTTGGAAACATTGCGTCAAGTTTTGTCAGCATGTGGTTTTAAATACAAAAAATTGAATAAACAGATGGCAATCACCGAATCGTCAAGGATAGTTCAATGGCGACAAGATTATTTGTGTCAGATAAAAGGCTACAGAAGTTCTAATAGACACATAATTTATCTAGATGAAACATGGTTTGACAGTCACGATGTAGTAAATTTCGGTTGGGTTGGCAGCAGTAAAAATTGCTGTTTGAATGGGCCATGTTCTAAATGGAAACGCATTATAATAGTACACGCTGGAAGCAAAAACGGTTTCGTGCCTAATGCTTTATTATTATCTGCCAAACAAATTAAAAACTGTGCAGCTGATTATCATGAAGATATGACAGCAGAATTATTTGCAAAACGGTTTAATGAACAGTTTTTACCTTACATTCCACCACAGTCAGTAATCGTTATGAACAACGCATCCTACCACTCGCAGCAACTCCTTAAAATACCAAATAGTAGCAGTAAAAAAGCTCAAATTTTAGCTTTTATGTCTGAAAAAAATATTCCTATTCCTGCCAGTGATAGTAAAAAAGGACCAACAAACAAAGAATTGCTTACTGTTATTAAAGGTATAAAGTTAGAAAAAATGTATTATATTGACAAGCTGTGCAAACTCTTCTCAGACTACCTCCTTACTATTGCATATTTAACCGTATAGAGTTAATATTGGCAAACTCAAAATCAGAATTACGAAAATGTAATCAGTCTCCAGAACTGAGTAAAGAAGTTGTAGAACTCGTAAAGAAAGTTCTAGCAGCAGACCGCCAAGAGCTTTGGAAAAACTGTGTTGAACATGTTTTCAAAGAAGAAGATGAGTATGTAGTATTACCACAATATATCCCCTATAGTAGTGCATCTCACTTGTTAAAGAGTTGGCACTAAGTTTGCAGCGCAAGAATGCGTCTGTGTCTGGCCGCTCAACTAACTCGATATGGCGGTAAATTCAAATATAATTTAAAGGCGAAATTTAAATTTCCCGCCAAAATTGTAAATTTTCAGCCGCAGAATGGCGGGAATTTTTAAATATATTCATTCGGCAATAATTATTGAGAAGTATATTGCATGTTCGATTAAACGAGCTGTAAATCCAGGCGCCATTTTTATTTTGATAGCTAAAAATAATACTAATTCTTTTATTATTAGCTATTACAATAAGAGCAGCATTTGGATTAACAACACATTTAAAAGAACATGTAATATACTTTTCAATTTTACCTAAATCACTTATTTTTTACCTATAGAGGTTAGATCTGAAAAAAAAATGGGCTCTGGTAAAAAAAACAAAAAATTGTATAAAGTATTTTATTTGAAAAATTATAAAACTTATTTAATATATTTTAAAGATGAAGATAACTCTAGCCATATCCATTTTACTGAAAAAAAAAAGAAACTATTAAATGAAATCATTTAGTTATTAAGAGATGTTTGTGATAATACAGTGACAGCTATCGAATGTTGTACAATACGTTTTGCTAATGTCCAAGTAAAAACTACAAAGAGTTAGCATTAGTGGGAGAAGGAATAGAATACTATGAACGTAGCCAGCCAGCTACGTGGGGATGCATCACACCGTGTGCCTGTTCATATTACACAGCACACAAGGCAACATTAATATTATTCATTTCCTGATCGAACTAATGCGCTAACTCCTTAGTTTTCTTTTCGATTCTAGCCAAGCGTATTGGAAAGTGTTCATTAGCCGATACTGTATATAAATGCTAAAATCAATAAGTGAAATAAAAAAATTTAGTTTAAATGGATATCTACTTCGAAAAAAGTAAATTATTATACCTGAATTTTAAAGGCTGTTGCCACTGGAAAACTATTATCTAGGGCTTGGATGACAGCCATAGGACTCCCTCCTTGAATCGTGTCCATAGGAAAGCATAATATCATAGTTAAATTATAATATTAAGAGGGTAGGTATTAACTGAAAAAATATGAAAAATTATTACAAACTTACCTCAAAATTGGCACCTACATTAAAAGAAGGGAAAACGGAAACATAAAATTGTTATACTTGAATTTTAAAGGCTTTTCCCACTGGAAAAGTATTATCTAGGGCGCAGACCCTTGGATGACAGCCATAGATAGCAATCCCTCCTTGATTCCTCTTTTTCTGAGTTTGTTGTACGTTTTGTTTCCCATATTAAATAAGAAAGCACTTAATACAACAACACAAATCACAATAAATATCGCTGAAACAAAATTAATATTAAATTTCGTAGAAGAAAAAATCAAAAAATTATCACTTGTCAACACTGACACTTCACGCTTCACTTATAAAAACTCAACGCTAAAGAATGAAGATGATTCGAAATAGGAATTATTAACTGGTATCTCTTTCTTTTATAAGTATCTAAACAAAGAGAAGGAGTGGGAGTGAGTAACGCTCCGATCAGATTGTTTTGAATTCGTCGTCAACCAATGAACGTGCCGATGTCAAAAATCAATAACGATACTAGCGCCATGAGACCTGTGTCTGGCCGCAGCGTAACTCAAAGCCATTTCTTGAATCCCAGTAACATTACTATAGGGGATATATTGTGAGTATTACCCTCTTTACAACCCATCATAATTTAACCAAATTATGACTCTAGTTCAGAGGATTCAGACTGCCATGATTATTTATAAAGATACTTTAGAATTGAATTGTTTTTTTTCTTTTGTTTTATTTTCCTTTATGGTTTTTTCTTGAAATTTCGTTTTCCAGAAAAAGAACGAATGGGGTACAAAAAGGGTTCAGTTCACGTCTGGTACCCTTTTTAAACCAAACGCCCTTACAGGCAGGTGCACTTTACTCGCTTTTTACGTTTTATAATTTAATATTCAGTTGTAGCAAGTTAACGAGCTATAATGATTTTTTTTTAAGTCCAAGTAAGATTACAATTAAGTGCATCTGTCTAAATAAGGGCGTATAATAACGTCCAATTTATAATTATTCGATTTCCTTTTAACGAATACTTTCTTGCATATGATATATATTAAAAGTATTAATAAAATAAATTTATAAAATGAGGTAGGTATCTACGCCTATGGCAGATCAAACAAAATTGTTGGTAAAGGTCCCGAAAGAGTTTTTATGATCTGCAATTGATAATGGAAGAACTATAACTGTATAAGAAGAAATAAAGAAGTCTACTGCGAAACGTGAGAGTCCCACGTCAATGAAGAAGCGTAGAGTGTAGTAAATCAAAATGGCAACTTGTGATCCCAAACATTATTAATAACAGTCCACTGAGAACTTCTTAGATAAGTAATTAGTTTATAAGACTTCAGATTAAAATTGTAAATAAGTCAATAATGTCTAGTAGCAATACTCTACTTAAAAAAAGTGATGAACCTTCCTATTGTTTTAACCTCCAAAGTGCTATAGATAATTATTCAACTCGTGTTGACAATATGATTAATTGTCTTACCCCCTAATTGACGTAAAATTCCTCAACTTATCTCCACTGAACGTTCCTGTTAAATAATGTAATTTCATCGAACGCTGATGATCCGTAAAAATAAATAACGAAGGATAATCCGATGAAGAACTTTCCCAAACACGTTTACTCAGAAATATAAAGAGCATAAGAACGCCCTCTGTGAGCTGATAAATGCACTCATAATTAAGTACATCTAAAATTTGCTTTGGCATTGTTGCCGGAAATAAAATTACCATATTTTCAACGAGGGCGCCACAATATAGTACTTATATTCTGATTATCTCACCGCCCACGTAAGAGCGGATCCCGGCCAGAAATGCTGAATAACTGAATTAAGAGTTTGGCCGTTAAAGGGTTAAAGGGGTAAATAACTTATTTTCAAGATTCGCTTGCTCTTTTCAATCTTCTTTGAACATCTTTTAATCGTTGGGTTAATCTCAATTATAACAAGGGGATCGTTTTAAGTATCCAACAGAGAATATTAAGATTTTTAGTATTTAGATTTATGAAATAAAGTGAGTATAAAAAGTAACGCCACTTTTTAATACATTACAGGAAAACTGTTCTTTTTGTTTTGTTATGTAGGCGGCGCCGATGTTTAACATCTGTTTTGTTTATAGTTTTAAGCAATTTGATTTATTGGTAGTCGGTATTTCAATAAAATAAATTTTAAGCTTCTATTTGGTTTTTATACGTGATGGCTTAGCGAAAATGATACACACTTACCATTCATAGTGAGAGGCAAGGAGGGCGGAACGGAGCCAGCAGTATTTTGATAGAAAATAAGGAAGCAAAAGAGATTAGAGAATTAGAGAATGTGATTAATCGGGCGGTGGTACGCTGGCATCGGATTGCTAGTATCACTTCTTTAATTGATTAATAATTGATAACGTATTATTATCCGTATTTCTTTAATAATTATTTGTGTAACGTCGTTTATAGTGTTGTCAACATTGTTTATTCTTCTATATTAGATTAACAAGTTTTACAAGTGTTATCTGTACTGTTTTGTCATAACAATGTCTGGCGGTGACGTCCTAAATATCTGAAATCCGACATATATTTATATTCCAGAAAAATAGTTAACAAAAAGTTAAACGTGATACTAGCAGTTAACAAGAAGCCAATGTGAAGTTAAAAAGTTAAAGAGTAGGAACTGTAGTTAACGAATAGGTAACGTGAGTCTTGCAGGTCTAAAAGGATGAAAACTATCGAGGTTTCTGAATATCTAACAATTTTATGTAGGTAAATAACTTAAGGCTGTTTTTGCGGTTCACTTTTTTAGCATTGTCCTTGTATCTTAATTATTTATCATCACTTATTATTTAATTTTTTGCTGAAGTATTCAAAAGTAACACCCTAATAATATCCAGTCTTTTAATTTTTTGTTATGGCCTAGTTTTTTAAATAACAATTAAAAATGAATATTAAATTTTATTAATTTGCAGGTATAAATTTTTGAAAAACTAGAGTTTGTAGTTGATTTTGTTTTCTATTTACAAGTTTTTACTAAAATTAAAAACTAATTCAGTTTTGTGGTAAACCGTTTGCCAATAATATTTTTATTTCGAACTCCTAAAAATATTTTTTTCTTTATCACATACCTGGAAACTACGGTGGCTTGGATTAGCAAATATAAAGTGATTCGGCCAGGGTCTAACTCTCTCTTAAAATTTCAAGTTTCTAGCTAAACTGAAATTTTAGAAAAAAAATAGAAACTCAATTTTAGTCACCACCTCTTAAGGATGATATCTCGGAAAGGGGTGGGCTGAGCAAATTTTGTTATAGGAAACACCCATCTTAATTTCATACGAGCAATCACTTCCTGAAATTTGTCCCATGAATTTTGAAACACCCTGTATGTTGGTATATTAAGGTGAATGCAGCAGCATTTATAATTTTCAGACAAGGATATTTCAAAAAGTAATTTTGTTTAAAAATTAAAATATTAACTAGATATACCTATATTTTAAAGTTTTAATTCCTTTCAGTTTCCGGGGAAAAAAATCAAATATGATAATGAAAATAAATGCATTCTTCAACAGCACTATTCTTAATATAATCCCGAAATTTAAACTCTTAATGTCTTGGTAATGATTTTTTAAAATTCGCCAAAATTAGTGGCTAAAACGCCTCGTTATGTGCTGCCTTCGGGTGTAACGCGCTTGTAACTATCGTATCGTACACTCTGTCATTATTCGTTTCTTGCAACAATTTACACCAGTTTACACCAGAAGATAGCACTTAACGAAGCGTTTTAGCCACTAATTTTGGCGAATTTTAAGAAATCATTAACAAGACATTAGACGCTTAAATTTGGGGAATATATTAAGAATAGTGCTGTCGAGCGATGCATTTATTTTCATTATGATATTTCAAAATTAAATCCCTTTTAGTTTTTTTGGGAAACTAAAAGCAATTAAAACATTAAAATATATGCGTATTATAGATATTATTGCCTTATTTATTTTGCCAAAATCGAAATATTTTGAGATATTCTTCTCCGAAAATTATAAGGGGTATGATCACCTTAAGATTGAAAGAGAATTAGCTTTAATTCATGAGATGCAAAGCATCATAATTGTCGCGTCACAAAAACCACCTGCTGTCAAGAGAAAATTTTAATTCAACAGTATTGTATATTTTATGTTGTAAAAGAGAAAAAATTAACATTTCGTGTTTTAATAGTTATTTTTTCAATTTAATAATCTATGTAAAAGAAAATTTTTTTATACAGACTTTAAAAAATATATTTATTTAATTGTACTTATATTTGTTGTTCCTTTAATACAATAAATACAATTTACCTATCTCCAATTCATCACTTTCCGTATCCATATACCTGGGGTCCGATTACAATTAGAAGAACATCGCTACGTCATAACTATTATTTCGAATTTCCAATATACAGGATGTCCCGAAATTAGACGGTCATATTTTAACAGCGTAATCTACATCCTACAGGTATTAGAAATTAAAAATTAAAAAAAAAACCGAATTCAAAAACGTGCAGATGCCGTCACCACATCTTAAACAAATTTATATAAGATGACTCCTGAGGTACCCCCTTACTACCAAAACAAGAATCATATAAATCGGACAAGGTGGTAAAGCATTATCGGGAAACATACATAAAAAATGAAGAGTTTGAGTATTTTTTCATGGGCCCAATTATTAGATTTTGACCAAATTTATATGGAACTACCCCTGAAGTTCCCCCTTTCTAACAAATCATTGAAATCGGACACCGTGTTAAAGAATTATCGCTGAACATACATAAACAAAAATAAAAAAAAATATTGCGACGATTTGAGAACCTCCCTCCTCCTTTTTTGAAGTCGGTTAAACATAGGGGTAAAAGTTTATATGAACATAGGTCCGAAAACGTTTCGTTTTCGAGATACAGGGTGTTACAAGTGAAGTCCAGATGAAACATTTTTGTAAATATTTTCTAAAATTTCTTTAGTTACCGGTTTTTCAAAGTTAAAAAAAATAAAATTTCTAATTCTACAGATCTACTAATTATTGTTTACACTTTCGAATAAGGTAACACGCCTTTCTCTTAAAAATGGCGCATCCTAGCGATATGCAAGAAATATAGCTTTATTATACAGAAAATATTGGTTTTCCAAATTTTATAGTAAAAAAATCTGATGTGTCCAACACATGACTTTCCTATCTAGCTATTATAGGCTTTTTCTGGTTATTTTGTACAACTTATTGCACTACCTCTATAAATGTTTAAAGGATAAAGTAAATATGTACATTTTCCACATACATCTACCTCGAAACATTTTTCTATAGTTATTCATTGAAAACGAAAATACTGAAAAATATAAATTTAGCAATTTTCCTACAATTTTTCCATTACGGTCCATTTTAGAAAAATCATGTATAAACAAAAATAATAGAGATCGATATCGCAAACAACTTTTAGTTCAACAATTTTCATAAAAATCAGAATTTTGCACATTTTGTCAAATTTCTCGAATGCGGACAATTTCAGGAAATTTTGACAAATAGCAAAAATTATAGATAATAATATTAGAAGTAACTTTTATTTGAACAAGTTTCTTCTCCAAACATAAATAACAGATATATTCAATAAAATATAAAAACGGCCTCCCATAAAGTACCCCCCAGATGTTCCGACTTTGTCTTAAATCTGATCATTTCACGTCAGGCCGAAATAAAAGTTTAAAATTTAATGTTTTTTTCTTTATCCGTATTTGAATTTTCTTCAAAATTCAAAATTTACACATTTTCTCAAATATCTCGAATACGGTCTATTTTAGAGAAATTTTGTATGGAACAAAAATTATAGATAATAATATTAGAAGTTTTATTTGAAGAATTTTCTCCTCCAAACGTAAATAACAGATATATTCCATAAAATATAAAAATAACCACCCATAAAGTACCCCCACAGATGTTCCGACTCTGCTCAAAATCTAATCATTTTATTGAACGGTGAAATAAAGCTTAAGTTTAAAATTTAGTGTTTTTCTGTGTATCGGTTCATGAGTTATGGTGGATATAGACACACAGACACACACGGCAATTTAACCCTAAGCTCCCCCTAATTTACCCACCTAAGAGGATGATCAATAACTGGGGTTTAAGTCCAATAAATGAAGCGTATGAAGGTAAGTATTTGTAACAAATTTTACCTAATTATCTTTAAACATTTAGAAAATATTTACAAAAGTGTGGTATCAGGACTTCACCTTTAACACCCTGTATCTCGGAAAAGAAAAGTTTTCGGACCTATATTTATATGAACTTTTACTACTATTTTAGGATGTAGATTACGCTGTTAAAATATGACCGTCTAAAGAAAAAACTTTAAGTAGATTCTGATTTTCCAGTACATTTTTCAAGTAACAAGTAATATCACAAAAGCGTTAATTTAAGTACAAGTACATTTTTCAAATGTAATAAGTACATTTCCAAAAAAATCGTTAGTTCATAAATACTTTAAGTAAAATTCTTAAAGTAAAAAAATACTGATTATTTATTTCAAGTACGTTTTTGTAGTGAGTATCTCAGCTCTGCCAGTAAAGCAATTTTTTCATCATTTATTTTAAAATTTACATTAATTGCATTTACGTCATCTATTTAAAGTAATTTGTAGCCTAAAAACAGTTCTTTTTTTATGTAAACAACTACACCATCATTTTAATTATATCTTTTTTTAATATGAATTAATTCATAACCATCCAAATAATAACGTTCTTTATTTTGTATTTTCCAAGTTTCGGTAAGTACATAACAACTAAAAGAAGTTTCAATTTGAGAAACTAAACTTTTAATTTCCTCATAATTCTTGTTGATACTCCTAATGTTAAGGTGACATATTGATAAATTATCATACGTTTTTGAAATCTATAATATTGTTTAAAACATCAACACTCTCAATTTCATGTGTATCTACAAAATATTCATTAAAATTCCGAATAAACGTATCCATTTCAATGTAATTTTTTTTGTGTTTTGTTTTTAATTTATACTATTTTAATTCTTTTGTTAATAAACACTAATCACTTCATGGAATTATTTCTGGATCTGACAGCCTGGTTTCAGTACAAGTACAAGTACTTTTGATTGAAGACGTTGATTTGGTGTTTGATCGCTAATGATTGTAATATTTTTTCCTTTTAATTTGTAACAGTTTTTTAAGATTTCGGTCTATTTCCAAGAGCAGACAAAGCTGGTCTTCAAGAGACTGTTGTTCTCTTTTCCTATAGTATAGAATTTATTTATTTCTACAGGGGTAACATCTACACCTACTAATGATTTGATCAAAGAAAAAATGTATTTTATATTTAAGTTATTTGTAGTATTCTCAATGATAAAAATAACAATACTGTTTTGTTTGTTATATCTCTTTAAATATTCGACTCCTTTCTTTAGCGATTTTTTATCCTCTTCTAGTTCCCGAATCTTATCTTGTACCTCTTGAACTTCCAGCAATAGTCTAGTTTCACAAGCTTCAATTTTACTGTTCGATTCAGCTCTGTTTTTAAAAATTTCATTTAATGAAGAACTGTTTTCAGTTTGAGAGATTTTAATTTATTTGCTTCAATGTAATTTACGTGTATAGACACTTTAACTAAAATATACTACTGAAAAAGTTGAACTGATAAAGTAGAACTGATAAACGAGTGGAATTTTTGTTTAACAATTTGCAAATAAAGATAGGTTAATTAGAATAATTTTCAAATTTGGTCACGTCATAGTTGTGTCTTCGTGTCTTTAGAGATCCTTATGCAGGAGAAAGACTTTAAAAGTCGAAATATGTAGTTTCAACTCTTCGAAAAATTTAAGTTGTATTCTTTCTTCCCGAAATAGTTGAATTTTGATAGAACACTTTCAAAACACGACTTGTACACAAGGCGACCACACACCAGATTAATATACTTAAATATTAGAATACTATAGTCTATAATACTATCACATACATACCATGAACTCTAATTAACATATCGCTTTTTCTTTTGGAAAGTCATGCATTTTTTATACACGAAACTGGTACAAAAAGTTCGTGAAAATACGGAATTTATATTGTTTTAAAAATCTGTACAATTATTTCCAGATTGTGTATTAAGTCTTTTTTTAATAATATATTTCTTTATTTATATTATTAAAATTTATTATAATTATGATCCATCGTTGAGATTTAACGTTTCATTATGTTTTAAAATACTCAACTCGCTGATATTCAATAGTTAAACATTCTTTTTTGTGTGTGCAATTGTAATAATAGCAGAAAATTGAACATAGATTGTAAGGAAAAACTTTTGTTATCGATAACATAACGTTGCTTATGTAATGCTCGGCCGTTTATCAATTTTTCACATTCTAGGACCGTTAGCGCATATCCACGCCCAAATATTGACAAAAACTAGCCACTATTAGTAGTCACCAACGTTTAATTCAATCTAATACAATTATAAATTCCCTATCCTATGAACACGGGATTTAATTTTCTACAGCTGCTTAGAAAAATATTTCTACTACCTCACCCCAGAATACGTAACCTACTTTCCTATAGGAAAATGAACCAAATTCCTACAGGAAAAAGTCGAGAATAGAGCCCCAGGGAGAGACCAGACAGAATTGAAAATTAGATTTAAGCTTTTTTGTATCCAATAATATCTTTGTAGTAAAAAATATCAAACATTTTAGGAAACTGAAGCCCGTATTGAGGATGAATTTTGGTAGGATATTTTTTTATGCATGAAGGAGGTTTTCATTTACATAAAATTTCCCTCTTCTGTTTTTTATGTTATATTTTTAATAATGTACTCTTCTTTATGTTTTCTCTAGTGGAATAGAAAATATATTGAGTTTTTTTGGTCTTTTATATATAAATTTTGTAATTATTGGTCATAGCATTCGATTATCTCTTAAATTTTCATTCAATTTTCATATTATTTTGGTCCTAATACCCTGCGCTTACTCTATATCTCAATAGTTGTGACTCCCTATATACAAATTATTCCGACAAGGAGTCATTTATCTTCACAGATACTAAATTGACAATCTTTCAGTATTTTATATACATTTTTCAAAATTTATAAATAATAAATGTCGGTTTAGCTTATAAAAAAAAACCTATATCAATTTTATTTTTAAACGATTAATTTTCGTTAATAACTATCCATTACTGTTAAAATTGACCCCTTAAATAACTTCATGTAACAGGACTGAAAACCCTTTCAACAACAAGATGACGCCGGGTGAACGTTGCAGGCTTTTATACTATCAATTATAATGTCGCTCCCAAGTTCGGAGTGTATTTTAAAATAACTAAGTACTTGCTTGCCTCAAGTTTCCAACAAAAAGTTAGCTTCAATAACTCAATTAATAATGAACGTATAGGAAGTGAAACTTCGAGAAAGTCTAATAACTAGTGGAAACAAACAAAGAACACATTTCAGTGCGTCTTTTTCACTTCATAAATAACGTCTCTGAGCGGTGTTGATCGTAATTTAAGGTAATCAATACGGCATAGTTGTAGGTAATTGAAATTGATAGATATTTCCATTAGTGTTAGGGAGTTTCCAAAGCTGTTTAATCATTGTACTTTCTAGGTAACATTAACTAATACTCAATTATGTTAGATCAGTTCTGTATTTACTATGATGATTGTTTGATAACCACCTGAGAATTGTGTGGAAACAAGTTAGTTTTGGGTTTGTTACATAAAGTCTATATATTTAGTTCAACAATGTTTAATAGTCATTTAGAGAACATAGTACAATCGCTATCGACACAGAGTGATAACTCAAAATTTTATGGGAGTTTTACAGCACAAGTGGAATAAAGAAAATCTGTGATTTTAAAATAAAAACTCGTTAACTCACAACGGACACTTTTTTATACGTTTCACAGGTGTAAATTTTGAACTTGAACCACACTGCATTTTTCAACATTACTGTCACAAATTCTTACTATAATAGGTAATATAGAAGGCTAATCAAACAGGGTAGGTAAAATTGGGAACTGATCAAGATACTAACTGCAACTGATTATCTTGTCTTTATACCAAATCCTAGGTAGGTAACCATCTTATAATTCCGCCCCCTGTAACCTAAGAAATGAACTTAGTGATTCCACCAAAATTTTTAAACTTAAAAAAAAATTATTAAAGTATTAACTACAATTAAAAATGTTGTCTACTACGGTTACACAAGTTTCGGTTGTTCCGGTGTCAACCTTCGGGCCTTCGACGTCGCTCAGACGGCAGCTAGGGGGTGGATAGCTTACAATAATTCCGGAAATAGTAGACAAATGAGTAGGCGCCAACTGGGTCTATATAGTGGCCAAACTATGATCCTATTTCCCCAAAAACCCAGTAAATGAGGAAAGAAATAAAAGACGACAAACCTCAACTTATGTTCCTTTATAAAAAAAAAAAAATATTTACTAAATATATCGGCTTTAGATTTCAACAATTATAATGGACAAACTAACTACCTAATGGCTTAGATAATCCAAAAAAGTTGGAGGAAATAAAAGGGAAAATTTACACTGTATATGTATATGCGTAACCCAAAAAAAATTAATAATGTATCAAAGTATGGCACGGTTCGTCGTTAGCTTGGTACCAGGCATGACGCTTGCGCAAAATATTAATTTCCACCTTACATAAAAAAAAATAAAATATAAAATAATAGTTAACTTAAAACTTGCACATAACCGCACCTATACTACATCATATATTATAAACTAAACAATACACTTATAATCGTTATAAGCTTATAACCCTCTCCAAATTGGAAGGCGATATCTGCTTAACTTTTAGTTAAGACCAAACTACCCAAAAGAAAATTATTAAACCATGAAATTTTATAGTTAAGTATAATTCATAGAACTAAATAAAAATATAAAAAAAAAGAAAATAAAAATACAACATATAAAGGACTTTAGACACAGAGGTTATTTACTTAAACTCCCAGGTTGGAAGAGGTTACTTAATCTCTGCCCCCACACGGGTCTTCTGAGATTGCTTAACTTAATCGTTAAGTCTGGTCCATTTAATAATGAATAAATTGAATAAAGTAAAATTATGGCAGTAGCCCTTAATAACTGAAGAATTACAACTTAAACGTGGAAGCAGTCCAAGTGTTCTGCGACCCGAAGGATTACTACATCAGCATTAGGTGCTTAAATTAAGTAAAAATTTAAAATATTAATCAATTAAACGATGTAACATTTGATAATACTTAAGTTATGAGTGAAAGAACCCTAGAACATTCTGTGCTCAAAAGTATAAATAATGTTGAGAATACCTTGACAACATTCGGTCGAAAGTGAATGTATAGTTTAACCATGCACGCATGAAACCTTCAATAAAACGTATAAGAAAAACCTGATAGTAGGGTGTCTTCTTTCACAGCATTCCCATCTTCCAATGTTCTGTGTTCCCTCGATGAGTCCACGATGAAACCGTTGAACTCCGGACGATATAACCCTCTGTGTACAACTGTTGAAATCCTGTATCAACAACCCCCTGGGTGAAACTGTCGTCTAATCCTGGGCTAACAACCCCCTGGGTGAAAATTGTTGTCGTATCCTGGGTTAACAACCCCCTGGGTGAAAATTGTTGTCGTATCCTGGGTTAACAACCCCCTGGGTGAAACCCTTAAAATATTACAAAGAAAAATGTCAATACACATTGACTCAAGTATCCCGAACTATAGGATTACCAAAAAACGTACATAAATTAGAAACTATTCAGCATCTAGGATGAAGAAAAATTACATTGGCTCAACAGTGAGTCATAAACAGTATTATGAGCTCAAATAATTAAAATTCTGTTACACCATGTCATAACATAAAAGAAATTGACAGCCACATGTTGCGTAACATAACCAAATATATACAAAACATACCTTTTTCGTACAGGGTTAACTTGGTAGCCTTCCAAGGATGAGAAACACGTGAGATGATCCACAGCACAACAATATTCCACACTCCAAATGCTGTGAACTTCCAATTATTGCGTTAAAATCCTATACTAGATATGGGCTGGACCAATGACCATAGGAATTTACCAATACATTAAAATTCCTCTCAAAATACGAAATGTCCATTTACCCACAATTAACCATGAAGTAGAATCTAAAATCCCCTTTAATTAGGGTAAGCCGATGGGGCTAAATATTAAGAAAATTCTATTTCGACACAAAAATCGTCTTTCTCGTGACTCAACACCCACTGACTGAAACAATACGTCAGCCGTCCAAAATGGCCGAAATCCCTTTCCGATAAATGTCAAGTGGGTTCAGAAATTCATCCTCAAGAATTCCCCACTATATAACTTAAGAGACCATTTACGAAAGGTACCCTAAAAACTATATTTATATACAGTATAACTACATTTGGGAAACTGTTCCCGACAAAAATTAATACAACAGCGATCGCAAAAAAATCCCTCACGACTTAAAATCGCTCATTGTGAAACTACCTTACCTCGGGTTCTGAGCCCGATATTGGAACGTACTACAAACATGACGGTGTTCTGTCGTCAAATGACGTTTATGTCATTCACTGCCATAATTAAAAAACATTAATCCAATACTGACAGCTATAAACAAAAATAAACAAAGAAAATCTTAAAGAATGGTATCGTAAATAATTAATTACCCAAAGGTGAGACTATAATACATAATATGTATAAATTTACAACGAAACTTGGTCTATTTTTAGGAGAATCTGGCAAATTAAAACAGTGAACACTACACTGCAAATATGACCATTGTACAAAGTATTATACTAGTGGTGAGATGAAATAAATTGTAATAATGATGTCCGAAAGTTAGAATACAGGTGAAATTAGTTAATGACAAAAATAATAGTGATATCATCAATACGATTTTATCCTTTTTTTTCGTATGATTAACCAGGTAAGCAAAAACAATTTTATTAATTCGTGGGGCCAAAAATGAACGTTACACCCCTTGTTATCATTTTGATTTTTCCTTGGCATTAGTAATCTCCAAAAAGATAATAAAATTACAATTAACCCTTAGATTATAATTTTCTTGACATCAAAAATTTCCAAGAAGTCAATGATGAACAACGATTTAAACATTTTAATGTAGGTATATCTAATAATCAAATTTATAGATCTTGAAAAATATTTGTTAATATACTGTTATGTGAGCCATTTCATTATTCAGTCATGCTCTAACCCTACAAGTCCCTCTCTGTCTTATTTGGCCTTTGAGGCTCAACTTGTCCGATTATTATACATAATTAAACCCCTTAAGACCAAACCTATGGCGCAGGTGATTTCGATGACTATTCGAGAAAGAACGAGATAATATTTCTGGACCGGTCCAAATATTTCTAGTTTGGTGGGGGAGCTTCTAGACTCCACCAAACTTTAGAAATTTGTATATAAATATTGGTGGAAGAACACAGTGCAGTTAGTTATTATATGGACAGTAAAGATAAATAGTAATTAGTAGATAGACAGTGGTGAATATAAATAGTGAACGATTCAAAGACATTCGAAATATATATAAATTAAAATAGTTGTGTTATAAAATAAATAAGTGTTTAAATAAATTATTGATAAATAAACTGTTGTTTTAAAGTAAATAAACATCACATTGGTGTCAAGAAGTGGAATAGTGAAAATAAATAGTGGACAATAATGGCTAAAAGACTGGGTGATTTAAAAGTGACCGAGCTAGAAGATCGGGAGTTGGAGACGACAGGGAAGAAAGCAGAACTGGCAGAACGGCTTAAAGAAGGACTAGAAAATGAAGGTTTTGATTCGGAAACGTATCTATTTTCTGATGATTCGTCTTCTGCTATAATTTCTATAATTTCTTCCGATATGGAAAGTAAAATCTCTTCCTTAAAAACCGAAATGTCTTCTGATATGACCTCTATGAAAACCGATATTTCTTCTATTTCTTCCTTAGAAGAAAAGGTTTCTTCTGATGTTGCTTCCGTGAAAAATGAAATCTCTTCTTTAGAAACTAAAGTTTCTTCTGATATATCTTCTTTAAAAACCGAAATTTCTTCTGACTTGGATAGCAAAATTTCTTCTATGAAAAATATATTTTTGTCTAACATTTCTTCCTTGGAAGAAAAAATGTCTTCTGAAATTTCTTCCATGGAAAATAAGATATCATCAGTCGAGAATAAAATAATGTCTTTCGTTGAGGAGAAAATAAAAGAGATGGAAAATAAGATAGAAGAACTCGAACATACAGAACAGGCCAAGGACGGTGAAATAAAGTGCCATGAGGTGGAGTCAAAGGTGAAATTGGAAGGAGCTGTAAACTCTCCTTGTGTTAAAGCCCCAACTTTCGACGGGAAGATGTCTTGGACGAACTACCTTAAGCAGTTCGAAACAGCTGCCAGAGCAAACGAATGGTCTGAACGAGAGAAGGCAATAAATTTGACCATCGCTCTTCGACGAGATGCTTTAGATGTCCTTCAGACTATACCTGTGGAAGAAACTGATGATTTTGAACAACTCAAAAAGAGACTAAATATGCGATATGGCCACGAACACTTGGAGCATTTATACCAGTCACAATTGAAGAATCGTAAACAGAAACGAGACGAAACTCTTCAGGAATATGAAGTAGATATTGCCAGGTTGGTGCGATTTGCCTACCCATCAGCTTCAGAAAACATGATGGAATGTTTGGCAGTCCAAATATTTGTTGATGGACTTCGTGACCACGAGATGCAAAGAACACTTCGTCTAGCCCGTCACAAAACATTGGTCAATATCTTGTCCGCTGCCCTTGAATATGAGGCAGCTACACAGGCCTCTGGCGAATACAATAAAGTGAGGACCATAAAAGAGGAAAAAGAGGAAGGTAAACTCGATCAACTGGTGAATATGATGAAGAGCCTTACTGATAGAAAGGTAAAGACGAAGACTATCAGGTGCTGGAATTGCGGTAAACTGGGACATGTACGCAGTTCGTGCAAACGCCCTAGGGCCCAACAAATCAAGACAACACGTCGCAGGAAAACTAGAGCGGGTCGGCCTAGAGGGGGCAGCTTCGACCCGAAACCGTTCCAAAGACCCTCTCATACTGATAGTCTCTTTGAAATGTTGCGATGATAGTGTATACGTAGATGGCGAAGTAAATGGTAAAAAGTATACACTGTTGGTAGATACTGGAACAACTAGGACCACTATACGACCAACAACCATAAATAACCGTAAGAAACTTCTACCAACAAGATTGCGACTATGGACTGCCACAGGTGAAAGTGCCAACATTCATGGGGAAATCCAGGTTCAATTGGGAATTGGTACAGAAAAGTTCACTCATACTGTCATTGTCGCTGATATCAAAGAAGATGTTATTCTTGGAATGGATGTAATGAACTTACATGGTTTCCAGTTAGACTGTAAGAATAGAGTGATAAAAGTTGGTGCCAAAGAGGTATTTCTACACCCATATGGGGACAGTACCGTGCCAGTTGCTGTACAGGAGGATACGGTGGTAGCTGGCAGAAGTGAAACCGTTATTTATTTATTTATTTATTTATTTATTTATTTATTTATTTATTTATTTATTTATTTATTTATTTATTTATTTATTTATTTATTTATTTATTTATTTATTTATTTATTTATTTATTTATTTATTTATTTATTTATTTATTTATTTATTTATTTATTTATTTATTTATTTATTTATTTATTTATTTATTTATTTATTTATTTATTTATTTATTTATTTATTTATTTATTTATTTATTTATTTATTTATTTATTTATTTATTTATTTATTTATTTATTTATTTATTTATTTATTTATTTATTTATTTATTTATTTATTTATTTATTTATTTATTTATTTATTTATTTATTTATTTATTTATTTATTTATTTATTTATTTATTTATTTATTTATTTATTTATTTATTTATTTATTTATTTATTTATTTATTTATTTATTTATTTATTTATTTATTTATTTATTTATTTATTTATTTATTTATTTATTTATTTATTTATTTATTTATTTATTTATTTATTTATTTATTTATTTATTTATTTATTTATTTATTTATTTATTTATTTATTTATTTATTTATTTATTTATTTATTTATTTATTTATTTATTTATTTATTTATTTATTTATTTATTTATTTATTTATTTATTTATTTATTTATTTATTTATTTATTTATTTATTTATTTATTTATTTATTTATTTATTTATTTATTTATTTATTTATTTATTTATTTATTTATTTATTTATTTATTTATTTATTTATTTATTTATTTATTTATTTATTTATTTATTTATTTATTTATTTATTTATTTATTTATTTATTTATTTATTTATTTATTTATTTATTTATTTATTTATTTATTTATTTATTTATTTATCCTAACAGGCCTATTGGCCTAATTACAAGGATAATTACTATTAAATAATTACAATATACGTGCCTACCACAATTCACATAATTTGATACCAGAACACCATGAGATCAAATAACATTACTTGCTTAAATGGACATGTTTGTAATTTGTTTAATAATATTTTTTTTAAATGTATTATATTTCTCATACCAGTCTATATCTTCTAAATTATTTATACCATTGGCTAAGCGAAGAATGATCAGGAGGGGAGCTCTGGATGTAATCGTGGCAAAAGGAACAATAAACATATTTGAGTTACGCATGGGACGTGATGGAACACAAAATGGTATTAGGGCTAACAGATCTGAAGAACATATTTGATTATTGATTATTTTATACAAAAATAAGGTGCATGTGATTTTGCGTCTAGTCTCAACAGAAGGTATTTTAAAATCTATTCTTAATTGTGATGTTCTAACAACATTGTAATCAGGTCTAATATGAAACTTTTTAAAGTAAAGATATCAAAAATTTATTTTGTATTTTCTCTAATTCTTGTAAAATGATTTGGTATTCTCCAAGCCATATAATTGAAGCAAACTCTAATTTTGAACGGATTAACGAAATATATAAAATTATTAACAAATTAATATCAGAAAATGGCTGCGTTTGTCTCATTAAAAATCCCAGAGCACGATTTGCTGCTTTACAAGTATTCTCAATATGCGTAGAGAATGATAATTTAGAATTGAATGTTACCCCCAAATCTTTAACTTGAAAGCACTTTCTTAATGACACACTTTCCATTTGATAGTCAAATATAATCGGTTGCTTTTGCCGGGTAATAGTCATATAATAACATTTGCTGATGTTAAATTCCAATTTACATTTTTGACTCCATTCGTATATAGCATTTATATCTTTTTGCAAAGAAACGCAATCGCGTACTGTTTGAATTTGTTTATAAATTTTAAAATCATCAGCAAAAAGTAAGCATCTCGAGTATTTAATCACTTTTGGCAGATCATTGACAAATAACAGAAACAATAATGGGCCTAAATTGGAACCTTGCGGCACTCCGGAAACAGCACGGAATCTGCTAGAAGTATTACCATTATGTCTTACCAGAAAGTATCTATCTTTTAAGTAATCCCTGATAAGCATTAATACATTACTTGTCAATCCAAATTGACTGATCTTTTCTAACAAAATATCATGATCTACCCGATCAAAAGCCTTACTAAAATCTGTAAAAATTGTATCGAGCTGAAGTCTTTTTTCTAATGTATTATTCGCATAATTTGTAAAAATAAATAAATTAGAATTAATTGATCTACCAGCCACAAATCCATGCTGCTCCTCAGCAATGCTATTTGTCACGAAATTATATAATTTGTTATAAATTATTTGCTCGAATTATTTAGAAGGAGCACACATAACAGAAACCGATCTATAATTTTCAATATTCCTTGTACTACCTGATTTATGTATTGGGGTACAAATAGCCGTTTTCCACAGATCAGGGAAAGTAGAAAATTTCAGAATAAGATTGAATATATGAAGCAGTGGCAATTTTAAACCCTCATGACAACCTTTTAAGATATATGGTGGTATACCATCTGTGCCTGCAGCCTTTTTTGGTTTTAATTTTTTGACAGCTGCTAGATAATCATCACCATTTGTTAAATTTAGTGTAAAACTATCATTTTTCCAAAGATTGGAGTTTTGTTCATTTAAAATATATGTAGACTGATTTAATGAATATGTAGTAGCAAAATATTCCGCAAAAAACTTAGCAGTTTGCTGTGGTAGAATTTTTTTATCATTAAAAATAAAATTGCCACTGTTCACACTCCCACTTCTTTTTTTATTAACATAAGTCCAAAAATTATTTATGTCTGCTTTCGAATCTTCCTGTATACTTTTAATGTATTTTTTATACTCGGATCTAATTAGTGATTTTAATTTTCTTCTTGTGTCCATGTATTGCTGTTTATGAAAATCAGAAATATGTTTTATGTGATTAAATTTGGTTTTTTCCTTCATAAGTTGTTTAATTTCCCTATTATACCATATTGGATACTTATTATACTGTTTATGTAGCCTGAATGTTGGTACACACTTAGAAAAAATATTGTTTAAAGTACTATAAAATTTATTTAATGCATCATTAACATTGGGTTCTGCACAAACATCATCCCAATCAGTTTCGTTAATATACTCGTATAAAAGAATAAAATTTGCCTTTTTAAAATTATATTGAAATTTTTTGTTTTCATCAATCTCACAGTTACGTGATACAGATCTTTGACCTGGATTAATAGACATTTCCAATGAAGGATGATATAGATCTTCTTTTGTAAGAGGAAATTCGGCTCTATAAATATTACAATTATTTTCATCCGAGCAGATTATTAAATCCAAAGTTTTTCCCTGAAAGTTAACAATACTATTAAATAATCTAAATGAATTAAATTTTAAAAAATCATTGAGAGCAAGTAAGTAGTCTTTCATTTGACACATTAACTGATTGCGATGCACCTTTTATTTCAGGCAAGTTAAAGTCACCCATTATATAAGTTTCATTTACACAATCTATATTGTCTTGCAAAAACCCAAAGCAAGATTCATATACTTGACAAGAACTTTTTGGAGGAATATAAACGCAAGCCAATGTCACGTTAACAGTACGATTTATTTTAATCTGCAATATTATTGCTTCAAACATTGAGCTCATTTTAGCCACTTTCAGTATTTTCCAATTTTTATGTGCCGCTATTAATACACCTCCACCTTTTCCTTTTTGAACCATTTCCTTGTCCCTGTCCGCTCTAATTATATTAAAAATACTTAAATCTATCAATTCCCCATCCAAGAGACCCTCTCCTAACCATGTTTCAGAAATCATAATAATATCATATTCATTTTCTAATGTGCTGTTATAGTAGCACGGCTTCAAGAAGCTATGGAAGAAGGAACACCTGTCATGATAGAACCTTGGAACCACGATGAAGAGGTTGGACGAAGAATTCTGATCGGAAAGGGGTTGGTTACGACTGCTAAGGAGATTTCAGTCCGTCTTATAAACGTTAATGATCACCCAATTACCATCAAGAAAGATTCGGAACGTTTGTACCAGTAACTTCCATAATTCGTCAGACAACAACTTCTGATAATTCCAACGACAAATTCGAGCAAATGATTGCAGTTGCTGGCCAATCTCTGAATCAATCAGAGAAGAAGAAAATAAGGGAATTTCTTCGACGATATCGTGATTTTTTTGTACCAAAAGGAGGAAAAACAGGAAGAACTTCTGTCGTAAAACACAAAATTGACACTGGTGACGCCAGGCCGATTCGTTAATCAGCTCGAAGATTACCAAAGGCCAAGAGAGAGGAAACTGAAAGAATTGTTCAGGAAATGAAGGAAGACAGGGTGATAGAACCTTTTACCAGCCAATGGGTCTCTCCGGTAGTCGTGGTCCAGACAAAGGATGGAACTACGAGGTTCTGTGTGGATTACCGTCATTTGAACAATGTAACTAAGAAAGACAGTTATCCTCTTCCTCGGATCGATGATACCTTGGACACATTGGCCGGAAGTAAACTATTTTCTACCTTAGACCTAAAGTCTGGATACTGGCAGGTGGAAATAGACCTAGTAGACAAAGAAAAGACAGCTTTTACCACCGAAACTGGATTGTGGCAATTCAATGTCATGCCATTTGGACTATGTAATGCGCCCGCGACATTTAAAAGACTTATGGAAAATGTATTAAGAGGGTTATCATGGAAAACGTGCCTGGTATATTTAGATGACATTATAGTCTTGGGAAAGACATTTGATGAACATCTTAAGAACTTAGAAGATGTTTTTAAAAGCCTTCAAGCTGCCCAACTGATACTAAACCCCAAGAAATGCCAGCTATTCCAAAATAAAGTAAATTATCTGGGTCATATAGTCAGTTAGGATGGCGTGGCTGTAGATAAGGAAAAAGTCGCTTCTATCAAAGAGTGGCCACAACCAAAGGACAAGTTGAGCTTCAAAGGCCAAATAAGACAGAGAGGGACTTGTAGGGTTAGAGCATGACTAAATAATGAAATGGCTTACATAACAATACCTTCTTGTTAATTTATTCAACTCAAAAAATATTTTTTAAAGTACCTACATACCAAAATAATACTCAATAATATATATTTAAAAATATATATTTTTTATGTAGGTACCCCGTAAATAATAATACAGGCACCCCCACCTGAAATATCTTGACCTGACAGATTTATTACTCTGACTTGATCACGAATCTACTATAGATACTGTCTCTTATTTTATTTTGTTTCTATTTTCCATATTCTACTTATTATTTTGTCCGATGGCAATCTTAGCATGTATCCGAACTATCTGAGTGTAATTTCACATATTTTATTCTCTTTTGATACCGCTATTAGTTTATCGTTTTTATTTTATTAATTCTTTTTAATATCGTCATTTTTTTTTTAGTAACTTGCACTGCTTTTGGTTTTCGTACCGATAATTATTCTGATCTACAGTTTAGGGTAGGGATACTTAATTTTTAATTTGGATACAAGTTCTTCTGTTTTTATTAAATTATTGTCTTTATTATTTAAATAATTATAATTTGTCATTATTTGTTCTTCTAATCTTCCCTTTATAATTTCAACGTATAGTTAAACCAACAATGTTCTAATTTATCGTTATTCAAATAATCCAGCGAACTAAAGATTTAAAGTAAATTTACTCATGCCAAAACTTGTCAGTTAAGTTTGCAACACATGTCCCTTGTTTTGGTATTATATAACCTAGATCAACCTTTCACGAAACTCTATTTCCTAAATATCCAACAGACTGGCACGTAAGCTGCATAAAATAAGCTAATGATATTGAAAACCGATATTCTAAATAACTGAATACTTGGAAGTTTTTAAAAGTTTAAATTAAATTCATAGTTCCGTGATAAAAATAAGTTAAGCTTCCGCAAAGTCGTCAAGTTTTAAGTGATATTTTGCGCAACTAAAATAAGAAGAAAAAACTACCTATATATTAATAACTACAGATAGTTATTTTTTATTCAGTTTGATACACAAATAGAAGGTTCTAATTTAAAACATGATGAAAAGTGTATCTGACCTATAATAAGGCGATGTTGATTGTTTCTCAGGGGTTGGGTACTTAAGGGGATGATTACAATAAAAAAACTAATCGATTACCTTTTACGTGGCTTTATTTCTGAAGAATTCTAGGACCGGGATAGTCTGATTCTCTTCTTTTTATTTTAATCTGCAATGTGGTAGAATTGAGGTTATGTTACAAAAAGAAGTTAATGTCACAAATATTTTACAAATTGTTTTCAAAGCTGAATAATCTCAATATGGACTATTAAAACATGAGGTAATTGTAGATTATTAGTACCGCTATATGTTATAATATTAGATTTATTAATTTTAGATGGACCTTAAATATGCATATTTTTCGGCGAACAAAATGTGATTCGTAATCAAATGTTTTACAAAAAAAAAATGTATTCCACGCCGAATGCTGGAAATAATCGGACAAATTCAATGTCTTGTTAAGATATGGTAAGTTTATACTATGAACTAATTTGCTTGATAAAAAATTTACAACTAAATCTATATGTACAAATTCGAGTAGCCTAATATTTCTCAAAATATATATCACTCGGTTTCAGGTTTAAATGTCCAATAACACAGTCCGGAATCCCGATTAATAAAGCATAGAATGGTTACCTTGTATAGCAAGTTAGGGGATGAGACTAGGTATACCTCCGGTATGAGACCAGTCGATGATTCTCCGTGGCTAGTGTCTGGATCTGGATCGATCGCAAGGGGTTGAGACTAGGGACGTATGAGACCAGTCAGTGATTCCCCATGGGTGATCTGGATGAAGATGTCTGCGATGGTGACGTTTACAGAGGAATATAACGTCGGAAGTTATGTGTAATTTGGAGAAATAACAGGAAACAAAATATAGAAAAAGAATAAGAAGAAAAAGAAGAAGGCCTAAAAGAGAGAGAAACGTAAGTATCTTTATATATTATTAATAATAAGTTTTTATTTAAAGTACCTTTGATGGGGTGTGGCCTCTAAGAGTAATAAATTTGCTCAGGGTCTCCTGATCAAAAGTTTTCCGTAGTTTTTCACTTCGCAAGACTAAATCCAACCCTTGGTTGATGAATTTCTATTCAACAGAACAATTCGCAATCTCTTGAATCGAAGAACTTTTGGAAAAATCCACAAAAATGTTGAGTCACTTGTTCTTAACGAAAGCTCTCACAAGAAAAACAAAATGGCATATTCCCTTTTGATAAGACCCTCCAAATTATTAAATAGTTTGTTAGTTTATAAGTTCTAATACTTGAAAAGAGATTAACTTATGTCTAATCTAGTTGGTAGACAAAGACAAAACATTTTAATTAAAAGTCTAGTTCTAGTACATTTCTTAGAACTGGTAGATGAATGAATGATTACTTAATTCATACTACTAATCATTCATTCTAATTGTCATTCATTAAAATCGACTTTTGTGACTTATGACATGTAGATATTATGAAAATGTAAACAAAACTAATTCAATAATTTGGTTACCTTTCGAAATGATTTTAAGTTGTTTTGAAATGTAATAAATAGTAAAAATTGTTTATTATTAAGATACTTATGTCCTCTTTCCTTTTAGATAAATTCTACATGGATTCCCAATTTGAAATCTACATGGATTCTCAAGTTCGAAATAGTAAGGAAATTTTAATGGAAGTAAACAAATGATAAATTATAAAATAATTCACTAAATTTATTGTAAGTAGCATTTATTTTAGGTTTTTGAAATGCAGTTTATGTTAAATGAGTCCTAAATATATCCTATTAATCCTAAAAATCCTATAATTTCTTTTATCCTGTAACAAGTTCTCTAGGTATTGCTGAAGCTTTACTCAAGTTACTGGCTTATATATTTTGGTTTAATGATAGTTTTTGGAAATTACTACTTTATCAGCAGATTTCTGCTTCTAAGTCTTCGTTTTGCATTCTTTCGTCCTTCAAAAAACAAAAAATAAAATTAATTACAAAATTCTCAAACTAATGTACAATTGTCGTCAAAATTTTTGTGACGCCAGCGCTCTCTACCTACGTTACTATGAGGGATATAATTACTGTGGTGGAATGGTCGTGCTATGATATATTTGCTCTCCCTTTTCGAGAAGATCATGCCACTGTAACCCCTTCTTAGACTCCTTATTGTCCTGAATTAAATATTTAACACATCTACGATTGCTGTTACTCTTATATGGCTTTTCTGAAAACCACAATAGTTGGCAATTTTGCTTTTAACGAAGCATTTTTTTTAACGTGTTTGCCTAATTTCAGGCAAATCCGATTTCTTTTATGATGACTTAAACTTCAGCAACACTTTTGTGATTCAATGCACAAAAATATATACAGGAAATTTCAATGGAAACGTAGAGGACAAAACATCTCCATAGTTTAAGATACTTACACAGAGGACAGGGAGACTCAAAAATTTCTTATTAAACACCTTAAAGTGGCAAGAACTCAAACGAAATTCGCTAAATGTAAAAACTGGAACTCAATAGTTGATAGAGTGCAGTGATCTTCCCAACAACTGAAAGATATAGAAGAGAACAACGCAAGATTTGAAGACTCTGTTGCCACACCCGCTTCCAATATTTTCCAAAAAAAATCCCGGAAATCTCCTGCTGCTTCAAAACTGAAAAAAAAGCTACATATATCAGTAACAGTAACAGTAACAAGGATTTTATTTACTTAGTTAAAATATATGGCAGATGCAGGAGTAAGGGGTAGTGCTTTTGAGCTTTTTAAAAGTTATCTGTTGAATAGAAAGCAATGCGTACAAATAGAAAAACACATGAGTAGTGTAAAGAATGTAAAATGCGGGATACCCCAAGGCACAGTACTTGGCCCAATTCTGTTTAATATATATATTAATGATTTATTATCATTAAATAATAAGGGCCAGGTACTTAGCTTTGCCGATGATACCGTTGTTTTCTATTCGGCAGATACGTGGAAGGACTTAAAGGTAATAGTTGAGGATGACTTAAAACTCCTTTTTAATTGGTTTGATCATAGGCTTCTTACTGTTAATTATAATAAAACACACTTTTTATTTCTAACAAGTTACGAAAACAATCTTCCTAACTATAATACTCTAAACATAATATATAATAGCAAAAATATTGAAATTAAATCAGAAAAAAAAGTTAAGTATTTGGGTATCACAATTGATTGTCACCTAAGGTGGAATCATCATATAAATAAGGTAGGTAGGTATACATTAAGAACATTTCTATATAAATTTAAATATCTTACAAATATCCTGGATTTACCTTACCTAAAAATGTTATATTATGCTTTGGTGGAATCGAGAATAAACTATGGAATCATTGGCTGGGGTGGAGCAACTAATATTTATCTAGAAAAAATTGAAACTATTCAAAAATTATTCTTAAAAATTATTTATAAAAAAAATCGTACTTACCCCTCGGACCAACTATACAAAGAATTAAAAATATTAGATCCTAAAAAACACTTTTTCCTTAAAATTGCCAACTACTACTATAAAAACCCAACTAGCCTTAATATTGTTACTCATGAACACGAAACAAGACGAAAAAACAAAATTAAATATAAAGACTTAGCATCTCGCAAAACTGTAGGCCAAAAATGCCACTTCTTCTTAGCATCAAAAGTGTTAAATTATTTACCCCCAAAAATTCTAAAATCAAAATCATTATCGCAATTTAAAACAAGAACAAAAAAATTTTTATTAGAAGAATATAGAGCAAATATCAGAAATATTATTGATATGAATATCGATAGATAAATGAAAAATAAAAAAAGAATAAAAAAATTTATTAAAAAAAAAAAAAATAAATAAAATAAAAAATAAAAAATGATGAAAATTAAAAAAAAAGCGGCAAATTTCTCTATTATTATTATTATATGTCAGTATTTGTATTATATTAATTAATTGTAAAATAAAACATAAAATAGTACTTAACATATCTCTACACACGCCACGGACAGTTTTTATACTTTGTGGCAATGGGTAGTTTATTTGTATATTATTGATAAAAATGAATGTACTTTTTTTTTGCAAATAAACATTATTATTATTATATTATTATTATCTGCAAATTCAGAATATGAAATAGTATAATCAACATTACCGGGATCTTCTCCTTTCGTGCTGGTCTAGAGTCCGACCGGACTTGTCCACCTATATCTACCCCTATTCTGATAAAAAATTATCAAATATTGCAGCCCTCACTCCTTACCATGCGATATTATTGAGGGATTAGGATTGTTTTGGAATCGGTAATGGGAATTTGTAAAAGATTATGTCGCGTTTGAGTTATGGTTTTTGTCCCCTGAAAAAGCTAGAAAAAACAGGGTTGTCCTTGTGTGTATAGTTGTTTGTTTAGTCTATTGTTCAGTAATACAACTCACAGGCAGAGTGCTCGATACACCGTCCATCGAGGCAATAATCGCCAATTTTACGCTTGTTTTTTACATTTGAAATCTTTATTTACAAAATAATAGAATAATATATTTACAACATAACATAAAATAATTAACACAATTCCCGGGGGTTTTGAGTCGGCGTAGCAGGTACCTGCTGGGCCAATGACGATGAATTCGCCTATTTTATATATAGCTGCTGAAAAGTAAGGTTAGGCTAAACATAGCAGCCCTCACTCCTTGCCAGAGAGGCATTATTGAGGGATTGTGGTGTTTTTGTAGTCAGTAATTATCATAGTTTAAAGATTTGTCGTGGATTAATTTGGTCTTTGTCCCCTGAAAAAGCTAGGAAAAAACAGGGTTGTCAGCATTGTGCGTTGGTCTTTCGATAGTCTGTTGTTATTGTAACAATTCACAAGACTACTGACCTACAAAAACCCCCCCAAAAGAGCCAGAGTCGAGGACGGAATCGCCATCGACCATGGTCCCGTCAGTCAGTTATATCGTTCAGTCGTCCGTCCGACTAGATCGCAAGTATCTACATCGAGTGAATTGTTGTTTAGTTTCATTGCAAGTACACAATTTTCAGATTTCTTAAAGATTCTAGATTTACAAATTATATAAATTATATAATTATATAAATAAAACAATTTTCAGATTTCCTAAAGATTCTCAAAAAAGAAATTTATGGCTTGAGTTCATGCAAGAAACAAATTGTGAGCTATTTTTTGTTATTTTAACATGTATGTATTTTATGCACTTCTGTACAATATGTGAATACTGGTCCACTATGAATATGTACTGTGCATGTTCTAAACCAGATGACATATTTTCAGTATAGTGCCGTTGTAACAGACAAATTATACCGATCGAACGATAATTTTTCGAAATCGTCACAGTTTTAGTTTCCTTCGCATTCGTGAATTGTAAGATTGTTGAGTACCGTGAATTTAATTCGTTAAACAAAAGCCTAGCTGATATTTTATCATAGTTAATTTTCGATAAAACGAAAAGCCTTATTGTATAATATGTAAAAAGTTGTTTGTTCTTTAACTGTTTTCATTCATGGAAAAAACAGTGTATTTTTAGTTTAATGCATATACAAATAATTTCCCGTCCAAGGATAAATTATAGTTTTACCAGTCCAGGGTAATTCTGATATTTCTTCCAATTGCAGAAAATTAAAGTTTGCCATTAGACACCCCATACGTAACATGATGAAGCCCCAACGTATTGTTTTTAATAATATAAATAGAAATTATTCTTTAACTAATCTGTTTTTTTTTGTATTTCTTGACGTAGAGATAACGTTTGCAGATAACGTTGTATAATTTCATTTCACACGTACTAAATATATTTACTACAGTCCGAAGCACTTTGCTCTAGAATAGCCGCAAAATGTCAATGTCCCAGCTGCTTGCTGTCCCCATAGAGCTCAGTACCGTATATCCAGATTTGTTTTAATAAATGTAACGTATATTAGAAATTTATTGTATGAATGTTAAACACTCCATATAATTTATTACAAAGTTATTTACAAAGATAAACACAAATAAGTAGAATTAAAGATATCGTAAGTAAGGAAATAATAGTTGCATATCGCATACCTCAAGATACTGTCTTAGGTCCTATGTTGTTTAATTTTATTTTAAATAATATGTCGTTTATGTACAGATGGAACTATTGTAAGTTTTTAGGATGACACAGCTATCCTGTAAAATGCAGAGAACTGAAATTGATTAAAATTATTAATGGAAACAGATCTTATAAAAATTGTCGAATAGTTCAATTATAAAAACTTACAAACCCTTGATAAAACTTATGTTGTTCCATTACGCAGTTACAAAAATATGCCTTCTTCCTACAGAAACATAATTAAAGGTAACGTTCAGCAGTTTCATATAAGTATTACAAATTTTATCAAATACCTTGGAGTACAAATTGACTTTCATCTTAACTGGACTAAGCATATAAATAATGCGTTGCCTTTTACCAAAATTTAAAGTGTTGCGATCAAATTTGAATGTACATTTAAAAATAATCTATTTTGCACTCACAGAATCGTTATTACTTCATAGGATCCTTTAATGCAAAGGTGTTATACCAACTTATGCAAAATTTAAGTCCTGTATTATATATTAATATTAATATTATGTAATAAAATGATCAGATCTTCTCTTCGATATTAGGAAGTTTTATATATACTCAGGCTTGTATAATACAGGGTGTTTTCGAACTTGGCGTCCAAATTTGTAGAGGTGGTACTTCGTATAATTTGAGAGCAATTGGCAGATTTCATTTTTCCCAAATATTTAAAATAAATATAATTAAAATTTAATTAAAAATGTTAAACAGGTACGATCCTGCACAGCGATGGGATTGCCTCGAGCAGTAGCGCACTAGAAAAACAATCGGCTACGTTTTTCGATACCGGCCGGGCGGAGGAAGAAATTTGAAAATCGCATCGAGTTGTAAATCCCGATGAGTAACCGATCAGGCGTCTATTGCGATACGCGCTTAGGGTAGGACCCGCTTTTTGTTTTTATTATAATGGCTCTATTTTGTTTATTATAATTTTTAGAAAAATGAAATCTGCCGATCGCTCTCAAATTATGCGAACTACCACCCCTACAAATTTGTTCGATAAGTTCGAAAACACCCTGTATAATTACAAACACAAATACATGCCTACGGCGGTGTGCTCAAATTTTGTCTTCGTGCGATATGGCCATCATATCCACTCTTGTTGAACAAACGTACTATTTTTTAACGCATCTACAAACCATATTTAATTTTCAAACCTTAATAAACACAACATACTGTTTTTGTAAAATTTATACAATTTGTAAAATTTAAATTAATAAAAATATTATCATAATAAAGACGTAAAAAAGTCAAAATTTCTTTTAATAATACATTATTGCTTTGATTTTTCAAATGAAATCCCTCTATAATTTATACCGAAAATGTTTTCCTATATTTATCCCACCCAACATGCAATTTTAAAATTAAATTAATTCACATAATGATGACTAATTAAAAAAAAAAAATGCAAACTTCTCGCAAGAAAATAGCTATTCGTTAAAATGAGAGAAATCCGTAAATTTAGATAATATACAAATAAGAATTTATTATTCTCTTCTACGCACCTTTATGACAGTACGTCACTGGTAGACCGGAAACACTTCTCACCATATTCGTCTAGTTTACTATCAAAATTAGATAACATCGCGATTCCAAGGTCGTTTAGGATTTCTCCTTCCTGATTATATATATTCAAAGGTTACAATGGAACCTATGAATGGAACGCTATTCCTAATCTTAGACTAGATAATTACCTAGTCTAAGTTCCTAATACCAAAAAGTGTGCCGTTTTGATTTCACGCATAACGTCACTTTAAGGTTGATACTCATGCGCAGTAAATAGATGTTATAGTCGAGCAGCAGTACCCACATACTTTAAATACTGTACGGTGCAAGAGAGACGTCCGACTCGTCCAAGATAGGGCCCGGCCATTTTGATGCAAACAATAATAGGTTAGACAACATATATTTACCTAAAATGTTAAACTAGTAGCCTAAATCTTGATATTTTTTTAAAGCTGTGCTTAGTATTTTAACTTATAGCGTCTTCAAATGGTGCACCACTAGCACGAGGACAGATCGCGCTACCACCGTGCAGTGCAAAAACCTATTTAACATTGCACTAGAGTAGTTCTGTTCGCTAAAAGTTTCACGTATAAAACATTCGAACTTGCACACAACTGGGATTATGTTAGTGTTTCCAGCTTTCCAGTGACACTGACAGAAGTTTTAAAAAAAGAAATATCAGTTTTCCCCAGTTTTTTTATATAAAGTGGAACAGCCTATTGAAATCATTGAGATTTTAAGTAATGGGGACAATTGATAGAAAATACCTAGAACACATCCCTAACCCTCCCTATGAGGTTATTATTCAGTTGATGTGTTTTTAGTGACCTAGCAACCAAACGGCATAATGAGAGTATCAACGGGTCCTATTAGCATGTGTTCTAGTTGACCGGGCCTCGTATAATTATGATTAAACTTCCTTACATGTAAGTCGTTTAGTCTTAAAATATTTATGTTGGTGTAGATAAAATACAAAACAGTATCGTGACATTGAATTTGTATTTAAACGGTATTTATATACCATATTTTAAGTCTGTGGGGAAACGTTTAAATATAAACCGCCGCACCAGTTGTCAGAAAGCAATTAACCAGTTAATTAATTTGAATTTTTCCATTAGAAAATGAATATTAAATAACGAAAGGAATAAAGCCTGATATCCCAAAGTTTTTAACGCCCCGGGGTACGTTAAATCAGTATGTTTTGTACATTTTTTTTTTAAAATGAATCATCTGCATTTTGTATTGTGTAAAAGATAATTTTACTCGAACGCTATTAAAAACATAGCAATTATCTCTTCGTTCTTTTCGCATAAATAGCGGATAAAGTGTTATATTGGACCCAACCCATATTTCTAATCAAGTTACGCTCTTCTGGACAGGACGAAGTGAAAAGCATTGTTAATTTTTGAGGTAGAGCTCGTATCCAGGGAAAACCAAAATTATAAATGAACTCTGCGCTGCCAGTGCTACCACCTACATAACCGGAATGTCTTCGCGGCACGTAATTCGTTTATGAAACCGAGTTATTAAATTAGAATTTTCCAGAGTTTTACAATTAAATTTAATGATAATCAGTGTGCTTGTGTCGAGGATAAATTATATTCTCGATTCGAAACTAAATGTACATTATAAAGTTTCAGTGCGAACATAAAATGGGTGAATTCGAAGTTAAACATTGAAAATAAATTAGCCTGAATATGGCGGAAATGTTTGTGACGTGTGAAATATTGTAATTTACCATTATAACCATAAATGAGATATAATTTCAATTTGCAATAAAATGACACACAATTTATAATTAAATTTAACTCACCTAGTAGCGATTGTATAAAGGGAATTTCAAAATTATTCACACTAAATATTTTTAAGTCCAGAAATGTTTTGTAATGTATGAAAGGCATACAATAAAGAAAAATATTATAAAGTATTAAGTAATTTATAATGTAAACCGTAAATAATCATCTAACATCCTATGGAAAAACTTTATTTAAGGCTAATTTGGACCTAATTACCTTTAACGATGGTTCTCGTACCAAAATTTCTCCCAATGGCTGTAATTCTGCAGTTGACCTTACAATAACATCTCCTCATATGGCCGACTCAGTTAACTGGCAAGTACTAACTGATTCTATGGGATTAGATCATTTCCCAATTAAGTTAGAATTGCAAGTCAATCTCTCATCTTTCCATATCTCTCAACTAAATGGAACGACTTGCGCGTAGATTGGAATTTATTTGAAACCAAAAGATAGGCAATTTTTGCAGATAATAATAATAATTATTCTAATACGGACGACCCAATTGATTTTCTATTTAACTCTATTTCGTCAGCTGCCCATTAAAAAACCCTTTGTTCCGTCAACTTCTAAAGCATGTTGATGGGATCAGGAATGCACTGATTGGGTGAATAAACGGAAAACGGCTTTACTAACCTATATAAATTATCCAATTTTCAGAATTATTTATCTTATCAAAATATTGCAGCCAGCACGAAACAAATATTTAGGCAGAAACAACGTTCTAGTTGGATAAATTTTTTAAATAATTTAAATAAAAACACTCCTTTAAAAGACATTTGGTGATCGTTAAAAAAAAATAATAATAAATATTATCAACCAAAAATAAATTCAATTTCCAAATAACAGAAACATTTTTAGATAAATTGACACCTCCGACAGCATCGTATTTTAATCCTATTATTCGTTATATATTTAATTCTAAAAAAGATTGATTGCATAAGAGTTTCTCCCTTACGGAACTGAACTTAGTTTTAAAAAACTCCAAAAGTACTCCTGAAAAGTCATCACTGATGTGTTTCACAAGACACAGACTGAAGCTAGACTATTCATTAACTATAGGTGATCCTGTTGTCGAACATTATAAATATTTAGGGGTCATAGTTGACAAAAAGCTTGTATGGACTCAACATATTAAATACGTGAAGCAGAGATGTGAAAAAAGAATTAATATTCTCAAATATGTTTTTACGCGTAAATATGATCCTAGCATATCTCTGATTTTTTGCAAGTCCTACATTCGATGTCTTTTTTCTTGAACCACCCTGTACAAAACAAAATAATTCTTACACGGTCGTATGGTAAATGCAAAAACCTTCTCAACGAGGGGTCACTCGGTCCCCCTTGCTATTGAAGGTTTTTGAGGTGGGAACTGGTGGGGCCATGGGGTTGATCCGACAAAATCAGTTGTGATTTAAAAATGTGTCCCCCTAAGGATAAAAATTGACCTGTTTTTGGATTTTACCTGAATCAAGACGAGAACGAAGTTATCGAGGGTGGATCCTTTTCAAATAATCACCCTGTATATATATATTCCTCATTTTGTGGCAAACAGACTTAGTCTAATGCCATTCTCTCTCTCTCACACACACAACCTGAATTTTCATGCTAAATAAATGTAATTGCACATTTAAATATAAATAAATAAATAAAAAATGTATTATTTCAACCATTACTTATAAATTGGGATAAATATACCTACCTATTTATAAAATATTATGCAGAGTCAGTGCCACTAACAGATTATTATGATAAGTAATAACAAATGTTACACATAGTACGAGAATATAGATATAGTACAAAATTGTACAAACATTTTACGTGAAAAATACAGTTAGATTAAAATTAAGTTAATTATAAAGGCCAGAATTGCTGCAATGTTGGCAAACCTATAATACACGTAATACACAAATAGTTTATATAGTACACAAATAGCACATATAGTACCAAATTATTGTACACCAGAGTATATCAGTGTTTTACCTCCCGTATTTAATTCACCTACAATGGAGCCTACAATAGGACACTTACCTTTATTACAAATTCCAGTTATATAATTATTTCCTGATAAAATATTTATATTTTAAGCAAATAAATATAAATAATTTTTATAAGATATTCCCTCTTATGTTGAACAATAATATTATTTGCCAATTTTTCGGATTTAACAATCTATTAAAAATACAAATCAAATATCATTAGTTGAATCGACTTAGAAAAAAATGCAAAATCAGCAGATCACTCTTGAAGGTAAAAAAATATTCATAAATCAGCAGATCACTCTTGAAGGTAAAAAAATATTCATTCAGGAAAGTCCTGAACAACAGGGAAGACTTGAGCGAAAAGCTCCGCGAAAAAAGGTTATTTGATACTAATTATTTTAGAATATAAAAAAAACAGTATAATGAAAATTAAATATTAACAGAATTTGTGGATGTGCTCCAGATGATTGATTGAATAATGGGGTAAGCATAAATATTTTTTATGAATTATTAATTTGTGTACGTTAATTTGATATATTTTTCCATAAAGAGGAAAGTTCGCAAAGTCAGTAGATGTTTAAATTTTTGCCTTCTAAGTCTAAATATACAGGGTTAATCCTAAGTTGATACTTTTTTTAACTGTGTATAGAGAAGTCATTAAAATAAACAACTGTTTCACATAACTTTAAAAAATAAAAAACTGTAATTAATTCCAAAATGTATCCAACACAGACCTGTATAACTTTATAACTTTTGTCGAAAAATTTATGCGTTATTTACAAAATTTAACTCTACGAAAGAAATGTTTAAATCAACGTGAAAGAGATACAATTGCTCATCCTGCAGATGTACAACTTTGACTTATCCCGTGATGTGCAATCACCAGCTAAAAGCCCGTGACAACATTATTATTTAAAATGTATTTTTTAAACGCATTTAATTTTAAATTTCCCGTACTGAACAGATTATAATACAGTTCTTTAGAAAATTTGTATGTAATCCTGAGATTCCTGATCAGCTACTTAAAAACCAAATGTTCAAAATATCAAAACTCCAAAATTTTCCGCACGTATCCCCTTTTGAGTTTTAAATACCTATACTACAAAATATCAAGGCAAAATAACAAAAATATTGAATAGTCAAATGACAATTTAAAAAACAAATCTAAACATCATGGTATTTAATTCAAATTATTTGAAACATTTTTTATTTTAGGCTGGTTTAGGTTTCATAAAATTGTCTATATTTATTTGATCATGACACATTTTTGGCCTCGTTTTTCATAAATTTGAATTCTCTAGGATATTTTCTCGTTCTTCCCTAATTTACCTCTCATTGAAGTTCGGGCGTGGACCTTTTTTCAAATGGACGCTGTAAACAAATTAAAAGTAAAGAATAATAATCTACCTGAATTTTTTAACGAAAATAAATTAAACTTCCCCCTGTACACACATATTTTACATAAAAGTTTTTAATAGAGTTTCAAAATTAATTGAAACACTACCTACAGGGGATTATATTTAGAGAGCGAAGTTATGAATTACTTCCTTCTTATACTTGACAGGGAGAAAACAAATCATTATAATTAATGATGTAGTTAGGGAATCAAAAAATGTCTTAGGTAGAGTTTCATAAGAAAACGTAGTTAGTTAATATTTATTTATTATTATCCAGAGTTATTCAGAGCGAAAACTTAATAATTTAATAAATAATGTTTTATTATAAAACACAATCTAGAAATATTTTGAAAAGATCATGTATCAGGTTTTGTTAATATAATCATTGTCTGTATGTAGGTAAATCTTTTAACCTCGTGACTACAAGGGAGATATTAAAAACAGAAATGGATATATACCAGATAGTGCTCCGAAATTTGAAAACTTTATGTTACTGCCTTGCCATTAACTGAATTTTAGGCGGCGCTACTTTAAACATCTTTTACATCTTTTAACTTAAATATCGTATTATGTCGACTTACATATCCTTTAACTTGTGCCCATATTAGTTCAATAGGATTTAGTTTGCAGTGATAGGGAGGAAGACGCACAACATCAACATCATGTATTTTTGCAAGTTTATCCACTACATAACGTACTGGAGGCTTATTAAATTTTACAATTTCTAGTATTTCGTTTTTTATTGATTTTTATGGAAAGTTATGATATCATCTTTCTTCCAGGAAGTATTTGGCACACGGTATTAATGTCTGGAATGATACCTATTTGAGCATTTTCATCTACATCATGCATATGTTCTTTTAAAACATGTATGAGTTCTTCTAATTCATAAGTACCAACTTGTACTTTAAATGTATTAAGTTTCTTTTTATCACCCCATACTAATAAATTATTGGTTTCATCAATATTTGGAATTATGTTTAAACTGTTAAAACTAACTAAACCTATTTCATAATCAATATTCTCTTCTAAATAAATTATGCAGGGTTAAAATCATTACTTAAAATTGAAGAATTGTCAGTCAGTGTGAAAGAGAAAATCATATTTCCTCAACCAAGAAATCTCTTACAATGAAAAATTATTTTAATTATATTGATTATATAGAAAACCTAAACAATAATTACCACATTTATAAGAATTTATAATAATTATAAATCATATTCACATCGCCATTACTATGAAAATATTTGATTAGTTCTAATGGAGGGAATAAATTTTTAAAACTATGAAAATATACAACATCTTTATTTTGTTTGGGATATGCAGTCCAGTATGTTCCGGGGCCTTTACTTGAATCCATATTTAATATACCTGATTTATTTTATGGATTTTATGTGGTAATGAATCTTTCCTAAACACTCCTCTAAAATAAGGTATTTGCAATATTTTAACAAATTTTTTCAAATCTATGTCGGTAAGTGCTCGTTGTGGTAGTAATATTTTTTTGACTTTAATTCATGACTCTTGTATGGTTTTAATTATAAACTCCTCCCTCTTTTTTTGCAACCTAAACCCAAACCTTTCTTTTTCATTGGTAAATTATGACGTTTCTGTTCTTCCAATTGTGTACGGTTTGCTTTTGCATCATTTACTGCTTTGGCAATGTCACACCTGCTAAAAGAGATAAAATTGGAAGAGGTAAAGGCAAAAATTCGCCCTTTTTGGTGTTCGAATTATTCTTTTTTTAGTTTTTTTAATTCGTTTTCTCATACCCATTCCAAATTTTTGTTTACCTTTCATCGCTGTTGTCACAAAGCAAGCAGCTGTTTTTTCACCTAATTTAGGAGTCTACAATTAACTCTCTCCAAAACTCTAGCTTGTAATATTTTATCTGATTTTTGTGTTGTTTTTATATCTTTACTTTTTGAATATGCTATATCGTGTTCTTTGCAGGCATCGTCTAATTGGTTTATACCTTTATCATCTCTTTCTAATCTCTTGTAAGTTGAGTTCCAGAACCACAATATTGATAACCAGAAATATGTAATTCCAATTGAATATTTGATCAAAGAATTTAGTAAACCTTTTCCTTCTCGATGTGAACTCCGTTGCTGACGCTTAAACATTATGTTATTTATGTACTACTGCTCTACTATATATACTCTTAGTCTTCAACAAAATTCATAAAAATGAGGGTTGAAAAACAACACATGACTTTACCAGTCAAAAATCATTATTTAATTGTTAATGATCAAAAACTTAATAAACATGGATATTTGTTTGGTAATGATTCTAAAAGAAGTTTAGTTGTTAGCCCTTGCAGTTCTGGGAAGACAAATTGTATGCTTTCATTAATTGAACACCCCAATGGATTAAGATTTGAAAATATATATGTGTATTCCAAAAGTCTTTATCAGCCCAAATATAAATACTTCAAAAATTTAGTTCAAATCATTAAACAAATCGGTTATGAAGAGTTTAATGAACCTACAAATATACCTCAACCTGATGAAATTAAAAAAATTTGATAATTATATTTGTAGATGTAGCTTGTTGTGATCAAAAGATTATCCAAAGTTATTTTAGTTTTGGTAGACATGAACATACAAATTGTTTTTATATATGTCAGACATATAGTGCTACCCCGAAAACGATTATTAGGGATAATACCAGCCTATTAATAGTGTTTCCAAAAGATATGACTAATTTAAAACACATTTACGATGATCATGTTCATATCGATATAACTTTTTAAAAGTTTATAGATAAATGCTCATTTTGTTGGGAAAAAAGTATGATTTTCGTACTATTGATAAGGATTCGCAATGTAAATTTCGGAATTTTTTTTTAATAAAATAGCATATTCTTCTTTATCATCACCATCAAATCAAACAATTATACTTGCTCCAGAATATGAAAGTACTCGTTTAAAAGAATCATAGATTTATGAAAATTAACCAGACCAAACGTTTGAATATCAACCTGGAACCAGTGATGAGCAAATTGATGAATATATACAAATATATACAAAATTTAACTATACACCCACCTTCTTCATTCGTTAAGTATCGGGATCAGTTTACAGCACCATTATCTAAAGATTATATTCTTAGAAATATTTCAGATATCGAAAATAAATTTGATCATGTTTTGGGGATTTGCAATGATATGAAAACCGAAAAATTTCGTATTGGAGACTCTGAAATTAACTTTGATGGTTCTTGTAATAAAAGGTATTAGATATCCTGGAACATCTGGACTTTATAAATTACTTTTTTTAAAAGAACCGATTTCATATAAATAAACTGATGCTAATGAATATGTGGATATAATAAAAAGAACAAATGCTGCTAGAAGAAATAATGATCCAGATTTACCAATTAAAAATTTTTCTAGGGATATAGAATTTTATTATTAAACCAAAACTAGAAATAGGACTGTTTAGACTGAGAGTTTCATCAATACCATCTTCATTAATGAGTGGAAAAACTGCTTAAATTCCAAAAAAAAAGTTATTGACTTTAAAAAATCATCTATCACATTCTTGTAAGAGAGAAAATCTTACCACTTTTTCTCATTAAAGATTACTAAATCGTTATTATTTCCAGATATCGCAACACATGTTGTAAAGTAATTATTATATGATAAACATACTGTAACCTGTTTACTGTTTGAAATATTTAAATAAGACTTTTCTTCACCAAGAAATACATCTTTAACCATTTAATGATTTATTTTAATACAAACTGATCAACAAAAAAAACGTATTCTCCTTTAATAGAAAACCCCCAATTAAAAGTCACTATACCAATTAGTATAGGTTATTAATCCCTACACAAGTTGTAAGACTTGTTTAAGGCTAGAATACAAACTGATCAACAAAAAAAACGTATTCTCCTTTAATAGAAAACCCCCAATTAAAAGTCACTATACCAATTAGTATAGGTTATTAATCCCTACACAAGTTGTAAGACTTGTTTAAGGCTAGAATAACCGGTTATGTAGGTATGGATGTTGAATACGCTCAAGTGGGGATATAAGTAATCACTTAAAAGTAGGTTTTTCATTTTTCTTTTTATTTAACAAAATGGGGTTATATACATACATCAAAGTTAACGGGATATTCTTAGATGCTTATGATTGTATGGGATATTTCTATAAGGATTATACGAGAAACGAATTTATTACATTTCGAAGAATAAGGATTTACTCAAAGGTTGAGAGACGACATGATGAATCTTTAGACCTTGTAATCAAAATACATTAATAAAATGTATTGTGTAAACTTGATGCATGTATTGATAATTGTATCAATTGTGTGGAGGATGAAAACACTCAATAAGGTGGTTTTAATGAGGTTGATCTAATTAATGATGAAATTGAAAATGATGAAATTGATTTAAATAATTATGTTAATGATATATGTAACAAACTTATTGTAACAATTAATCTAGAATATGCATAACTGTTTGTTTTTGAATTATTTGAATAAACTTGCTTAAGCTTGTTTAAGCCTTATCAGCATTTATTAAGATCATTACTGTTAACAATACCTTCTCATATAATCAGTTTAGTCACTCACCTTAATCGTTACCTCCTCCTCGCATTTATTTAATCTCTTTGATGCCCCATCACTTCTATATTTAATTGTTTCGACCATGTTTCATTTCATAGCGGTACTTCCCTGTCGTATGTCGAGACTTGGAGAGTAATTTAATATTATGTGATCGTAGAAAAAAATGTTGTGTGTAATTCGAACGGAAAGCTGTTTGCCGCTTACGATAAATACCGCACTCAGCTGCGCGTCTCGCGGAAACTTTTTATCTTAAGGGGCAAAGTAGCACTTTTCTCTCTTAATACACAAATAGATCTGAAAAGGTCGAGGTGGGGGAGGCCACGTGGCCTAAAGTCCTAATTAAATCTAATACACAAATAGCTATTCGACTATTAACAATGCCTATGGTAAAAGATTAAAATCAATGCCATCCACTCTCTCTTTCCATAAACACACACACACACAAGCTAGTGTGCATAACTTTGTCAAATACTTGTATGCATGTAGTAGCATGATAAAAATCTTCTTGTTGGAATATCAGAGTGTGCGGCAAAATAATTTAAAAGGCGTAGCGTATTTCCCAGCGTCGACGTCGTTGATTAAACCTCGTAATTAGAATAGGCCAACGTTAGATAAATAAATTGAAACAAAGAAACTTTTTTTTCCGGAATACGTGCCATTTGTTACTAATTTTATCTGCAATCAACAATAGAAAATTAAGCCATGCATTGGATGACCTACACCAAAAATCGTTGCATATAAATTAGGAATTACCGGAAATAGCAATCTGAATAAAAAAAAGATAGCAGAAATCTGAAATGAAAGCGCCTACGGAATGTCACTGCCCGTTCCATTGACGGAGAGTTATAGATTGCCATTGTAGATCGCATTGTGATATGATCCCGTTGTAACTGTCATCATCAGAGAGATAATTATTTGGTCTCTAGTCTGAATAGGATGATTACTGGTAAACCTATTGTGATCACATATACAAAATTTGGTTTCCGAAATATTGCTTGAATTGTTATACTACCATGAAGCCGTGATTTGGGGAATTCGCAGTTTAGTTCGATTTAGCGGATTGATTTATTAATGACCAGATTTATCTTAATTTATTGGTACGAGATATGTCAGTATATTTACATAAACTAATACTGGACAAAGGGAGAAACTAATTGCTGTGAGCACATGCAGAACGAAGGCAATTAAGGTAAAAACTTAAAAGATATTCTAAAACAATTTTAAATAAAACTTAAAAAAACATTGAAATAAAGAAGAAAAAAACACACCAATAGAGCAAAAATAAAAAAGCAAAACACAAAAATAGAGCAAAAATAAAAAAAGGAAAACACACAAAAAGAGCAAAAATAAAGAAAGAAAAACACACAAATAAAGCAAAAATAAAAAGGATAGAAGTAATAAAAGCAGTGGCGAATCCAAGATTTGGTTTGGGGGGCTGAGAGGCAAAATAAATTTGATATAAGTATTTTTTGGATCCATTTTTTTTGGGTTTTTTGCTACTATAAATTTTATAAAAAAAACCTTATGGCAAAAATAACTAACTTATAAGAAAAATTATTAGCAAGTATTTTATTTTATTTTCTCGTTAAAATTTGAATAGACGTCAAATGGTTATGTTATGTTATGTTGAAAATGGAGTTTTAATACACTGCAAAATATCTATTGTGTCCCCTTCTGTCGCCAATGCACTAAGGAAATGTCCTAATGCCTATAATGACCCTTCCAATCCTATTTTCTCAAGAAAGTTTAGGATTTGAGGGGGCTTTAAGTTAGGTAAATCTCCCTCTGCTATTTGATATTCTTCTAGTTATAGTGCCCTTAGATTCTGGAGTGCTACTCATTCAGTTAGGATGTAAATGGAGGTTTCGTCGTCCTCCTCCTCACAGAATCTGCACTCACTAGCCTCTACTGCTCTCAGTTTACTTAGGTGTCCTTTTAGTCGGCAATGCCCGGTGAGGATCTCTGTTACAATACGTAGCTTGTTCTTGTTCAGGCAGATGCAATATTCCGATCTTTTCTGATTATATTCACCCAGAGGCCTCTTGGCCTGTCTCAGCCCCAAGAGATTGTTCTAGTTATCGGTTCTTCTACTGCCCAATTCTTTTTTTTTAATCTCTTCTAATATTAAATTACTGCTGATACCGCAGAACGGCTCAGGTCCTACAAAGGGTGTTTGAGCCCCTTTCCTTGCAAGACTATCTGCAGTCTCGTTACCTTGTACCTCGTTATATTCCGGGATCCAAGTGAAAGTAACTCAATTTTTCTCTCCTAGCTCATTAAATTGTTCTATTTATCTCCAGACCATTTTTGAGCTGGTTACGTAAGAGCTCAGCGCTTTGATGGCTGCTTGACTATCGGACATGATGATAGTCTCTTGCCTATGATAGTTTCCCTCGATATTAAACTGGATATACTTCTCGATGGTGTGAATTTCCTCCTAGAAGATGCTTGGGTATTTTTCCAAGCTTTTGGAGTGCTTGGTTCTCGGCCCATACACTCCTATTCTAGTTCCTTCTATGGTTTTACTGATGGTACTGTTAGCAAAATAAAAAGTTGAAAGCTAAAATTAAAAGATGAGGTAATACCATGTACATTCCCAAATATCCCTTTATACTTGTATTACAACAATAAAAAATCTCTTAACTGTTTTTTATTTTACTCTTAAAACTATATATTGGTTCAATTAAAAAAAAAATTGGACATTCCCATTCAAAAAACTGAAGTTTACTTTAAGTCGTACATGCAACATCTATTCAAGCCAATAGGCTTTTCCAGAGTTCAAGTTACATATAATCACAAAATTATCACTGCGGATCTGTACATAGTTTCCAATTATGGTACTGCTATTATTGGAAGAAGATGGATAAGAGAATTAGAAGTAGATTTGAATAGCGTTTCAACAGTCTCATCAACACCACCTTCCCTCACACATATTTTAAGTCAATTTCAAGATATCTTTAAACCAGTAGTTGGCGCTGTTCCAGGTTTCAAATGTACATTAAAATATCGTTCTAAAGCTAAACGGGTCTTTTTATAACCTCGAAGAGTACCTCCTTATGCACTTCAGGAAGAAGTTGACAAAGAACTTGATTTATTGGAAGAAGAAGGTATAATTACGAAAGTTGATTATTCAGAGTGGGGTACTCTTTTAGTTTTAATACCTAAAAAAGATGGTAAAGTTCGAATTTGTGCCGACTATAAAGTTACTGTTAACAGTCAACTTCATACCCAGAAGTATACTTCTGTATCTTAGATATCTATAAAGCTTATTTACACATTCAAGTTTATAACGAAAGCTCAAAAATTCAAGCCCTGTCAACACATCGAGGTACCTATTTGGACAATAGATTATATTTTGGAATTAAAACAGCACCCAATGAATTTCACAAAATATTAGACCAGATTTTTCATGATTTGGAAGGAACGATGCTATATTTCTATGACATACTGGTCCAGGGTTCGTCTATATCTCAATTTACACTTAAGGTGTTTTTCGAAAAAAAAAAAAAAAAAAAAAAAAAAAGATAGAATATTTGGGTCACACTATATCTAGTAAAGGCCTATAGAATTCAAACGATAAAATTCAAGCAGTCCAGAATGTACCCCGGCCCAAAAATCAAGAAGAAGTTTAACAGTATTTAGGACTAATAATGTACTATTCTAAATTTATTCCAGTTGCTTCAACTCTTCTTCATCCGTTAAACCGCTTGCTCAGAAAAAATGTTCCCTTTAAATGGAATAAATCCTGTGAACAAGCCTTTCTTCCAGCTAAGTCTGAAATTGCAAGTGATCGGGTGTTAATACCATTCAATCAAGACCTAAATAATAATAATAATAATAATAATTTATTTCTGTAGACCTGAATACATAGGTATAGAAAACGTCACATAAAATTTACAAACAAGACAGAAATGTATGAGTAGAAACAAACTTATATATAATTCGTTACAAACAATACATTTAAAACATTTAAGTAAAATTAAAACATTTAAGTAAAATTATAATAAAACATTTAAGTAAAATTGCAGTGGAGGTATTCCTCAACACTATAAAAAGTGTGAGCTAGTAAGACCTCTGTTACTCGGGTTTTGAAAGCTTTAATATCATTTATGCATTTTATGTTATCCGGAAGTTTATTGTAAAGCTTGATTGATGTAATTAGAGGTCCTTTACTTGCCATAACTAATTTATGTCTAGGTATAACGAGATTTTGTGCATTTCTTAAATTGTACCCGCTATTTATAGAAATATCCACCTCTACAAAGAAAATTCTGATGATTAGACCTTACATATAACACACATTTTAAAATATAAACGGAAATAACAGTTAAAATTCTTAAGTCTTTAAAAAGTTGTCTGCATGAAAATTGTCTATTTTTGAAAGTAATGGTTCTTATAGCCTTTTTTTGTAACACAAGTATATCATTTATTCTATTACAATTTCCCCAGCATAATATGCAGTAATTCAAAATCGAGTGAATTTGAGCGAAATAATACATTTTCAGGATATCTACTGAAATGAAATGTCTTAGTTGCCAAAGGACATAACAGTGAGTGGCCAATTTAGATGTGATATGGTCAACATGAAAATTCCAAGAAACATTACAATCAAAATAAACTCCTAAAAATTTGACACATTTACTTTGAGTTATAGATGTACCATTGTGGCGGACCAGTAAACTATAATTTAACTCTCTTGGGGAAAATAATAGCATATTTGTTTTATTAACATTTAAAAATAGCCCATTGTTGTCACAATAACTACTCATAGTTTCGACAGCTATGTTAGCTTGATCTCGTAACAAAAAAGTATCTTTACTTACAACACTAAATGATGTATCATCAGCAAATTGAGTAATAAAAATATTAGAACTGGCTAAGTCGTTAATAAAAAGAAGAAAAAGAGTAGGGCCTATGACACTACCTTGTGGTACACCGGAACTGACTTTTCGAGAAGTTGACAGATTTTTTAAAGAATTTGAATTAAATAGAACTGTTTGGGATCTGTTAGTTAAAAAAGATTTTATCCACATTAGAGCAGGGCCCCTGATACCATACAACTCAAGTTTATGTAAAAGTAATTCTTGATTGACTGTCTCAAAGGCCCGAGAAAGATCAAAAAATAAAGTTAGACATTTATTATTTTTATCAAAATTTTCTAGGATATGATTGTACAATGTAAGAGTTGCATCTTGAGTGGAAAGCCCTTTTTGGAAACCGAATTGATAAGGATTTAAAATGCTAAACGTGTTAATATAATTTACTAGCCTGGTTTGGAATGCTTTTTCGTAGATCTTTGAAAATGCTGGTAATAATGATATACCACGGTAATTTGCAAACTCTCTTTTTTCTCCTTTTTTGAAAAGTGGTATTATAACTGCACTATTTAGGATCTGAGGAAATGAACCGTTTTGAAAGGACAAATTAATTAAAATAACCAAAGGTTCCACGATATATTCCAAAGCATGGAACAATAAACTATATGGAATTTCATCAATTCCGCAAGAGTTTTTTGAGGATATTGTTGTTATAATTGTTTCTACCTCGGAATTTGTTACTGGATATAAAAACAGTGAATCTCTACATGAACTTATGTTGTGTCCTTCGTTTGAGTTTTCTATTGTCATTTTTGATAAAAGGTCTGATATTGAGGCAGAGAAAAAATCCGCAAAAGATTCAGCAATATCAGTCGGTTTTAAAATGTGTTTACCTTCATTATCTTTAAAATAGTTTGGGTAGTTATTTTTATTTGATTTTTTCCCATTTGTATTGTTATTTAGTATATTCCAGGCACCTTTTGTTTTGTTGTTTGAATAAAACATTTGAGTATCGTAATAATTTTTCTTCGCTGCCGTAATTTTTAGACGATGATTTCTTTTAATAATATTGTATCCTTGCAAAATACCTTTATCACCAGAAGATTTGTAGAGATAAAACAGATCTCTTAAAAGGAAACCTTCATTTATAATTTCCTTAGTAATCCAAGGCTTTCCCTTATTTATATTAATATTTGATTTGATTTTATATGATTCTATTGGAAATGACTTTTCAAAAATATCCACAAATATATTGTAAAAGAGGCCAAACATTTTATCACATGATAAAGTATTTTCATTCAGAAAACTCCAGCTTTCATTTGGTAGCAAATACTTAAAGTAAAAAATATTATGAGCGTTAAAAACCTTACGTTTCAATGCATAAGTGACATCAAAACTTTCCGACCCGGACTCGGTGTCATAAACAATTTGTTGTAAAAAATGATCACTGACATCAGTGCGTATAACATTGCATTTAATAGTTTGTTTTTCTAAATTAGAAAAAATATTGTCAATTATTGACTTTGTCTGATTTGTTATACGTGTATATTCAAAAATACACTGATGTAAACCATAACTTAAAAAAATGTTTCTTAATCTTTTTGCATTAATTAACATCGTGAATGTTTTCGTCAAAATTTACATTGAAGTCCCCACACATTAAGAATATTTTATCACCCTTAACTATTTCAGACAATAGACAGTCAATGTTACTTAAAAATTGAGCAATATCTGGCGATGTTCGGTAAAAACAGCCTACGGTCAAAGAAAATTTGTTAATTTGTAAATCGATTAGAGCATATTCAAAAATTTCATCGATTTTATTTATTTTACTTGACTTTATTGTGTATTCCAGTTCAGTTTTAACAAAAATTGCGACACCGCCACCTTGCTTATCTTTTCGACAAAAATAATCAGTCAATTTATATAAATCAATGAAAATAGATATTAGTTCAAATTCTTCACACCAAACTTCACTAATACAAAAAATATCGGGGTAATTTAGTGATACGATCAGTTCTTCAAGTTGATCTATTTTATTACGGAGACTTCTGAAGTTAAGATGGCATAATGTTATATAAAACGACTTACTGCCTTTATCCTCGAAAAAACTCGTAATCCTTTAGCAGCACATTTTTAGGCCACATTTCACTTTTCAACATTTTCACTTTGCACTCCTGTCGTACACCTATTTTAAATGAACTATTATTGCCCTTTGTATTTAATTTAAAACACTTAACGTTCTCATTTGGGAAGGTTTCTTGAAGAAAATTTAACATTATTTCATTTTCCACATGACCCTTCACTTTACTAACATGTAACCATTCCACATCGGAATCGGCTCCTTGAATTTTGCAGGAACTTTGACACGAGGAACCTTTAACGAGAACAGATTTTGAAGACCGTCTGTTTCGTCTATTTACTGTCGTAAAACCGTCTTCGTCGGTTTTACTTTTATGTCATCTTGGCAATAGATGCGAGTCCATATGGATTGGCAGGAGTTTTATCTCATCGATTCCAAGATGGTACAGAAAGGCCAATAGCTTTTATATCCAGATATTTAACCAAAGCCGAACACAATTACAGTCAAAGAAGCTACTGCAATATACTGGGCTTGTAAGAGACTATTTCATTATATCTACGGACGTAAATTTACGTTAATGGGGCATGTTCAAAAATTTTGAATTTTTTTTTATGAATAATAGAGTTGAAAATAAAACTACATTTTTTTTAATTTTTTTTTATGTATTCATTTGCCGGAGTTATGAATTTTTTAAAATAGACCAACAGGAGCAAGTGCCACAACGTTGCCGGTTAGAAGGTTTACGTTCGTTTGTGTACTCCTTCTTACTTTTAGACTTCTTAAACATCGTTAAAAAAATATCTTTTAAATATAGGTATAATATCAAATGTTCTTTGAAAGTATTATTTCTGATTAAACATTTATCATATTTAAAGTTTCATTGTTTTAAAAGTCACTTAATAATTCAGAAAATGGCAAAACGGCAGCACTGTATGTCATATGTCATAGTGTCTCTATCAAGAATTTATTTGGAATTTGAGTATTTAATTTTGTACTTTTTATAAATATTATGACTACGAAAAAGTGTTTTGTTCCAGAATGTGATAATGATTCACATTCGTCTTCACAAATACACTCACCGGCACGAAAAACGGAGCAGTTGAATTTTTTTAAACAAACTTAAAATTTTAATGCTTTGTGATGTTTTATTATTATAATATCTTAAACATAAACAAAACAACATGTTTTAAGTATTTTCTAACAACAATTGAACCTTTATTTGAAGAAAAAACGGGTCTTGTAACAATTTAAAAACGAAGATGAAAAAGCACAAATTGGTGTTGTTGCTAAATGATCTTAAATTAATCAAAACTGAAACGAATTGCTAGCAAAAACTGGGTAGCCGCCTTTTTAATAACGTGTGTTGCCCCCACCTGCTCGAATAATAGCCTGCATCCTCCTTGGCATGCCTAAAATTAAGTGGCGAATGTCCTCTTGAGGAATATGTTCCCATTCCTCTAAAAGAGCTTGTTGCAACTGATTTAAAGTTAAAGGAGCAGGAACACGACTTCGCATCCTTCGCCCAAGCATGTCCCAAACATGTTCAATTGGGTTCGCATCCAGGGTTAACGCTGGCCACTCCATAACAGGAATGTTTACATCGTTTAAGTACTGTTGAGTGATTCTCGCGATTTGAGGTCTGGCATTATCATGCATTAGAAGAAAGTCATTTCCAATAAAGTCAACATAAGGGACAACAAAATCTTGGAGAATTTCATCAATGTACCTGGCAGCAGTTAAGGAGCCTCTCGAAAGGATGTACAATTTTGTGTGTGCCTCCATAGAAATTCCGGCCCACACCATAACTGAGCCTCCTTGGTAGCCTACCCTAGGACTGAAGGTACATTCTGCGAAACGCTCTTGTGGTCTTCGCCATACTCTCTCACGACCATCTGGAGACCGCAGGCTAAATCTGGACTCATCCGTAAACAAAACGCGCCCCCATTCATTTTCACCCCAGTGCTCATGATTTCTGGCAAACTGAAATCGTGCAATACGATGACGCCTAAGAAGCTCTGGGCCTGTTGCAGGTCTACGACTGGTAAGATTGGCTTCTCCGAGTCTTCGTCTAACTGTCCGTTCGCTTATGTTGGTTTGCCGGACGTGATGAAGTCGATTTCTGATTTCAACAGCCGTAGCATGACGATTTCGCAGACTTTGTAAGATGATAAAGCGATCATCATGAGCGCTTGTTCTTCGTTGGGGACCAGTTCCAAGTCGTCTGGTGTAAGCTCCAGTTTCCAAAAAACGTGTGAAAATACGGTGCACACTGCTATTGGATATGTGATACTGTTGGGCAACATATCGCTTACTTCTTCCGTCTTGAAGCAAAGCAACAATAGCAGCCGCTATTTCGGGATTAACAGCCATAATTTTGTAGGTGAAATAAACGCAGCACAACTTTAAAACGTGTTTCGATCTGTCAAATTTCTCAAAACAATGAAAACAACAGCATTGTTGGTCATGGTTTCATAGCCAACTATGCACTTTGAAGTGATAAGTCGGTTCAATTTTTGATTTTTATTAAAAACGCTTTTTTTATTCAAATAAAGGTTCAATTGTTGTTAGAAAATGCTTAAAACACGTTGTTTTGTTTATAATTTAAGATATTATAATAATAAAACATCCCAAAGCATTAAAATTTTAAGTTCAACTGCTCCGTTTTTCGTGCCGGTGAGTGTATTTATTAGTGATCCTAAAAATTTGGAAAGAAGAAAATCAACCTTCTACTAGCGATGTTTCTCGTCAACTTTTTAATAAAAATACACCGGATATTCAAGATATAGGATTGGAAGGGTCGTTATAGGCATTGAGACATTTCCTTTGTGCATTGGCGATAGAAGGGGGCACAATAGATATTTTAGGTCGCAGTGTATTAACACCCCATTTTCAACATAACATAAGATGTAGCAGTAATTTCTGCTAATTGTCCCCTTCAGGAAATTCAAAATGAGGCTACTATAAATTCTTAGGTGTATAACCTAAAAACCATTCTGGAAGAAAATCCAGAATCTCCTGAAAGTTTTGAAGATAGCGAATATATTCATTATTTTCTGGAAGAATTAGTGAAAAAGAAATAATAGAAAAATGTGGGTATTTAAACAAACTGGTTCTTGGATCCCATATAATGACAGATAGAGGGTTTAAGAATATTCAGCCATTACTTAAAAACAAGGGATGCACTTTAGTAAAGCCACCTAGTGTATCACAGAATGAAAAAAGTTCTCCAGAAGATGTACAATTAAGTAAAAGAATAGCACCTCTCAGAATACATGTGGAAAGAGATATAAGAAGGGTTAGGGAATTTCACATGTTAAAACCACATTCCTGAATTTTAAGCAAGTACATTTACTTAGTAATATCTGCATAATTGCTTGTTAACTTACAAGAACCTATTGTGTTAGAGTAAATATTAATTTAATAAACTTTTTTTATTTGTTTTTTAATTTAATTTACCTAATTATCACATTTCAGAGATTATAATGAAGAGTTTTTAAACGCCAATGTAATTTTTTTATAAAATTTTAACTTTTCGAGCAAATCAAAGCGGAATGAGTACCTGTATATGCATAGATTTGGGACTAAAACTACCAAACCAAAGGCACCTATTTACAGCAGTTTAAAATGAAACATTTTAACAGAAACAACCAAGTTCAGTTGAATGTGGTAGCAAAGTCTATATAAAGTCGGGTAACTACATGTGGTATCACTGGTGATAAATTTAAAAATATCACAATTCTTGCATTGATAAATGTGAAAAAAAAATTTAATGTTGCTATTAGTTATTACGATAGTAAAATATTTTTGAAGTTCTGTTTATTTTTTATGGAAATCTAAGTAAAAACAACCAATGTCAAAGGGTTATAATTTTTTCTCTGTCAAGGAGAAAGAATAATATTGACTTCAGGTATATTTTTTATTTATTACAAATTTATTATTATTAACATTGGTTACTTGTAATAAAAACCCTTCAATTATTGTTTACAAATAAAAATGTAAAAATCTGAAAATTTTATTTATTAACCTTGTAATAAAAAATAAAAGTACTTAAATAAGAAAAATGAAGTAAAAAACTTTATTTACAAATACTACTAACCTTATCAGCAACTAGAATGTTACGTTATGCGCAGTTTTTAGCTGTATTGAACTATGATATCGAACATATGAAGTCTTCAGAACATTCAGATTATTTTTCAAGAAACCCTATAAAATTAACTTCAGAAAAAGAAAAATACATCGATAGCGTATATTTAACAAATATTGATCTATTTCATAAAACAAGTACAAATACTATAACCGCTGAACGTATAATAAAAGAAACAAAGCATGATCCTGAATTATCTAGACTCATAGAAGAATTACTTTAAGGAAGTAGAAGAGATCCTGAATTATCTCTACAACATGGTATACTTTTCAGAGGTCACCATGTTATTATACCACAGTGTTTTCAACCATCTATTCTACAAGAACTACACTCTACATATTTTGGAATCATTAAGACGAAAGCACTGGCCCGGAACTATTGTTAGGTATTGGAAAAACATTGACTCTGATATTGAAAATTTAGTTAAAAGTTGTTTAGCATGTCCAAAAAGATCCAACGAAATCACCCATACACCATTGGGAATGTCCTAACAGAAACTGGCAAAGAGTAGACATGGATTACGCAGGTCCATTTTTAAGATACCAATTTTTGATTGTTGTTGACGCCAAATCTAAATGGCCAGAGATCATGATGATAAGTGCTCCAACGACCAAAAATACTATTTACTATCCCAGAGAGATTTTTAGTCGTATGGGTCTACCTGAAATGTTGGTGAGTGACAATGCTACAATATTCAAATCTAAGGAGTTCACAGATTTTTGTATAAGAAATGGGAGTCAGAGATTAATTGCACCAGGCCATCCATCTACAAACGGACAAGCAGAAAGATACTGTCAGACACTTTAGGCAAAACGTGACGCCGTGACGCTGAAAGTATAGATCCACCATTGCCAAGAAGTTTACAATAGCGGGTTCTGGGGAAGCGCTTTCTGGGGGGATGCAGCCCAAAACCCCCTTCCCTTGATTCACCACTGAATAGAAGCAGTTAATATAAACAGAAAACATGGGAATAAAGATGTCATAGAGTAGAATATTTTGAATTACACTGAAGAAAGAGGTAGGAAATATCTCGAAATTCACCTGAAACTTAGTGAGATGGCATAACTTTTTTCAGATCAAATTGTATTAACATAAACTGTGAATTTCCCATCAGGATTGAGATTTTCTAAAATGTTTTTTTTTCTTTATGTTAATCTATTAATTACTAGAATTTTGGCTATTTAAACTATAATTGTCAATAGTTTATAAGAAAATAATTTAAATTTATTTAAAAAAATATATCAAGCTAGAAAAAAATCGGAAATTTTACACGTAAAATCTGTTGAATTGAGCGTTTATTGTCCCATTGCTTCAGGCAATCGTTGAAATTTCATTTTTGTCGTGTATTCCGGAAATCAGCATCCTATTTTGTTCCCCTACACTTCTATAAGATCATGCCAATAGGTTTGGATATTTAGGTTGAAGTCTGTGCCACATTTTCACTTTACGGCCCCTTTCATCGTATAAACAGAAGATAAATGATCTTGTTTGAAAGATTTTATATTGACGCGATTTTTTATTGATGTTGTTGTGGGAAATACGATTTGATACCGCCTTATTTCGTATTTTCATATACCCATCTACCTGTAGGAACTATTTAAAAAAATAGTAGAAATACAGTATACAGAGTATGTTCAAGAGATCGAACTAAATTTTCAAAAATACATTAAATGTATACAGTGTTATTTTTATTTTCTGCTGATTTTTCTACGACTGTCATAGTTTGGATGTCTTAAAAGTAGTTACAGTAGATACAAATCTCGTTTTGGCATATTTATAATAGTCCTGCTTTACAATATGTGTGTATAAAAATCTTACCTTACCATGCCCTAAAGAAAAATGGAGGGGATGACATCTCAAAAACTTAAGTTAGAACTTTTTAAATTGTACATTTGGAATTTACGACTTTTTATGCATATAATCTCAAAATTTAACACTTTTTTGAAAATTTATTTTCTCCTCCTCTGTAACAATTTTTAAATGTCTTCCTCAACAACTATAACGGTCAAGTCCAAAATAATTTTTGGCAAAAATTATCACAAGATTTGAAATTTTGGGTTTATATGTTACGAAATTATTTGCATGTGGTTTTAAGCCTCGTAACTTTAACCTTTGTTTCAGATTAAAAAAAAAAAAAATATGTGACACGTCATTAAAACGTCGAAAGACGAAAAAGAAATTTTCAAAACGTCATAAAAAAGTGACAGTTGACGGGAGACAAAAAATTCCTTCTTATCAGTTATCTACAAAGTCTTGAGCGGCTGCCGCTTATGCATACTCACTTCTATCGTGCACTCAAATCTTAGAAAAGGGATCGATAGGATTTTTGCACGATTTTCGTAAGATTTTTCGAGGTTTTTTGCGGTTTCCATGGAAACCGATAAACAGATTTCGACGCCAAAAAAAAAATAATATCATCCGAACGGATGGATGGATTTTAACGAAACTTGGACGGCATGTATATACCCTTCTTAAAAAAAATCGGCGTCGAAATCTGTTTTACGGTTTCCATGGTAACCATGAAAAACCTAGAAAAACCGTATGAAATTCGCGCAAAAATCCTATCAATCCCTTTTCCGAGATTTGGGTGCACTATGGAAGTGAGTATGCATAAGCGGCAGACGCTCAAGATATTGTAGATGACTAATAAGAAGGAATTTTTTGTCTCCTGTCAACTGTCACTTTTTTATGACATTTTGAACATTTCCTTACCGTTTTCCGACGTTTTAATGAAAACGAATAATTTTTTAAATATTTTTCCTAAAAACCCTTCTCCTCTCTCTACCTCACCAGGTGCACGAATTTTTCGTCGGGCGCCATTTTTTTCCCGACCAATTTCGTATGAGGGGTTTCTGGGCGACTTTAAAAAACCATTTATTTATTTGAGGTTTTTTTCATTTTTAATTACCTACCCCATCAGAAAAAACAACCTAGCGCCGCCCTTGAAAATTGCTCGAAATTATGTTTGTTTATTATTCAAAAGACTATTAATGTCACTATTTTACAGTTTATTTTCCCATTTCTTCATTTTTTTACAAAATAATAGAACATGCATTTAATTATGTTCATTTTTTGCAGGTGCCTCAAATACAATCGAAAACTGCAGACTGCTGGAACAACAAATCCAAACCTCGAAGTTTAGAACTCTTCTAAAAACTTAATTTCTCGAATATTAATTGTGACATGAATACCGGTTTGCCGCATATCTTGAATTGTTCCCTCGACAAAATGCCAGCAACAACAACGTAAACATGGCGCAAGATTTCAAGGGGCTTTTGCCAGCTTTGATTTCCGTCTTTCTGATATTTTTAACAAAATGTGATAGCGAATACACGAGGAAAAATGACTTCATGAGAAATGCGAAGCTGAGTACTAGAATAGTACAGACTCGATATGGCAGATTACAGGGTCTCGTCGTGCCGATGGATTCTCAGCGGTACCTGAAATCCATAGAAATATTTCTGGGAGTTCCGTATGCAACTCCACCAATACAATCGAATCGGTTCAGTCCTACAAGGACACCGAGTCCTTGGGACGGTATTTTAGTGTCGGATAAACAGGGACCGGTTTGCCCGCAAAAGTTACCGGATATTTCAAATGAGACTGCCGCACTCGAGAAGATGCCTAAAGGAAGATTGGAGTATTTGAAACGACTGTTACCTTATCTAAAGAACCAAAGCGAAGATTGTCTGTATTTGAATATTTATGCTCCGTCACAAGGTGAGTTTTAAATTTTTATTTTGTTATTAATTCGTCACCTTTTTCAATTGTTTTATACGTCAAAGTTTGGATGTCGGAAGTTACGGGACAAAAGAAAGTTTTTCAGTATATATTAGATATTGCATAATAGGGTGGAATGAAACAGGAAAAAATATTTTTTACTTTATTTTCGAAACGTAATAGTGCGGAAAAGTTGCCAAATGTAAAAATGATTAACGGGCTATTTTTATTTTATTTTTAAAATGTCATCTCAAGGTATATACATCTACTTGAATTTCCCTATTTTCCCGAATAGTCTAATAAAACTGAGTAATAATTGAAATAGTGACTTTTGCAAATATTTTAATAAAAATGAAAATAAACAATTTAAAAATGTTTTGTTTATAAAAGAAAGCGAGTACAACTGAACAATAACATAGACGAGCAAACAAAAAAAAAATAGGTATATGAAATTTATTCATTGTATTCTGCCTTAGTGTTAAGTCGAAGTAGTATGGTTCTAGCATGAATCCTTGCACGAATAAATTTATTTCTAATAATAATCAGAAATAGAATAGGAGTTTTGAATATAAACACCAATTTACAGAAAATAAAATGAATAATGTTATGGGTTATGGGGATGTGGAGAGGGAGAGGGTTAAGGAAAATATTAACAGAAAAATCAAGACAAAAAAAATATTTTTTTTTAGTTTTTAGCTGCTCATTAAAGCATGTGACCTGACAGTTATTTAAGGACCTTGCATAATGTTGAACATTATGAAACTGGTTTAGAAAAATTCATTACATCATTAGTTGCGAAAAGAAAATAAATAAAAATAAAACTTTTTTCGTTTTAAAATCAATAATATATATTATTATTGAAAGTTTATATCAAATAAGGGCAGGTTAAGAATTTGATTAAACTTACAACCTAGCAATAATGATGTTTTGGTCCTCATTTTTCAGTTCAAATCACCACAAAATAATTAAAACACAATACACTGCAAAATAACCTACTTTTTAAAAACTGTATAACATTTTTAAACAATAAAAAGACACTGCAAAGTCGTTGAGAATAAATAATTAATAATGACGTTCTAATCGTGGTTTTAATTGTCAATAAAATAATGCATATGCAACTAATAATACAAAAAAGTAATTTTGGTTGCCTAAATGTTAGTAATGTTTAACCAAAATACAATTTTAGTCAGATTTTAGTCAAAATTAGAAAAAATATTGTATTTAACACGTTATAAAACGCCATTTTATCTAACTCATTTGTTTTGAGACCTCGCAAATTTTCACTTGTTATATAATGTGCCCCTTTATAAACAAAAATCGTCGTGTTCGAGCATTTGTGCATTAAATTTCAGGAAAACAGGAAAGGCTAGGTGCCTAATTTTCGCCCTCAAGAGGGCGCTAAAATCAAAATTTGATACAACAATTGCTTATAAAATTATCTTTTCAAAAATGTGCCACACTTAGTACTTATATCTATGTTTTCCTTATTTTTATTGAGGATTTTATTAGCAGTCTCCCATATAGTTTTATATGTACAGTGAGCATCATAAGTCTTACCCCCCTAACTCGTCAATGGAGTTTTGTTAGGAAAATTGCCGAGACACGTCGATTTCTAATTTCTAAAATGTACATTTTTGTATGAATAGTTTACCCTTAATTTCATTCCTTACTGGAGGGGAGTAACCCTTTCGAAAAATTTAAATAATAATAATAATACTCTCCCTAATTCACCCCTTTACGAGTGAATTTCAACCCCTGAAGTCGACTGAACGACTTGCGTAGGGGAAGGGACGGCTATTATTAGTATTTGCCGTGGAGCTCCGGGGCGACTTAAAGATAATTGATGGTGCCATTTGACTTACAGGTGAGGAAAACCCGGAAAACCTCACCCACCATCATCGAGACGGTAATGTATGGCGAATTTTTTTAATCTGCATGTCATATCAACAGAAATTGAATTTCTATTAATACGCCACACATCAAATCCTAAACCGAACCATGCAATTTAATTAAACATCCACATGGTCTGGTCTGGGATTCGAAACCCAGCAGTCTCAGACTCATAAACTTGCCTATAAATGAATATAAGCGCGATAGACCGCTACACCACTGTCCCGATGGCACGGGGTGGTAAGTGATAGCTCATTTGAAAGATAATTTTATTCTCTATTTAACCGTACAAAAAAAATTTAAATGTGCTTCATTACGTGTTGATTTATTAATGTTTAAAAATACCAAAACATCACAAATAAGAAAGCAACTAAACTAACAGTGACCTTATCTAATAGCAAAAAGTCTTACTTCACGTCTGAACCAATACCGATGTCATGCAGAGCCGAATTTTAATTCTAAGGATGAGTGCGCTACGTTAATTTCCGTTATTCTGAAACAATAATTAGTCGAGAATTAATGAAGCAAATTTCAAATTTTTTTGCACGGTTGAATAGAGAATAAAACCCCCTTTCAAATGAGCTGTCACTCACCACCCCATGCCGTTTAAATTTTTTGAAAGTGTTGCTCCCCTCCAGTAGGGGATGAAATTAAGGGTAAACTATTCATACAAAAATGTACATTGTAGAAATCAAAAATCGACGTGTCTCGGCGATTTTCCTAACAAGACTCCAGTAACGAGTTAGATAAGGGGGGTAAGACTTATGATGCTCACTGTATATCATTTACCATTTCTTTAAAATAATTATGTTTTGTAATTTTAATCAGTTTTGCAATCCGTTTTTTATATGAAATATATAAATTTTTTTGTATTCTATATGCCATTTTTTATCAATTTAATGTCATAGTTGAAGTTGATTTCCGAAAGTATTAAATTCATTTAAGTGTGATAGCGATGTAAAGTAGGAATCGTAGCCGTATTTATTTATTAATCGCATGCTAGCAACCCAAATAAAAAACTCTCGCAGAACGTCCCCACTTGACAACCGTCTTCCTCGTTTTAATGAGACAGCCGATACGACAGCTCTGTCTGTCAATCTGAATGCTTGCAATAAATAAAGGCTTAATTAAGAATGAATCACATACTTTGATTTTCTGAATGAATGGATTACTCTAGTAGTGTTTCGTCGTCGTTGGTAATACTATATTGCGTTACTGAATGAGTGCGCTCTGTATCGTGGTAAACTATGCCAATATGCAACCGGGATACTCGCAGTATACACCAAACACAAAGACGGTACAAACGGTTTATTAAATATTACCAAACCATTAGAGTCTCTAGGTTTATTTTCTTCTTTATTTGGGCTAAAATACAAAATTTTACGGTGTTCTTCTTTTAAAATACTTCCATTCTTAAGGTATTCTCCTATTTAGTATTATTTTTATAGTCTTGCTTGGTTTTTATTTGGCATATCTTTGGATTTCTTCTTTAACTCTATTTTTCTTAAGATCTGTGTTTTAATATGGACTCCTAGGGGGCGTCCAGAATATTTCAGAGTACTTAAAATCTTTGGATGATATCCATGTAAGCTTGCTAAGCACAATCGTAAAATTGTACCACATAAGTCCAAGCTGGTTTTAGGATTGGCGTGAAGAGAAAAATGTATTATGTACTTACTGCTTATTGTTAACTTCTGCCAATTAACTAGAATATTTTTTTATATTTCATATCTAGCTCTTTTTTTTTTCTTCTTGATTTGCTCTTTAAGTGATCAGTAAATAATACATTAGTAGAGAGCAAGTAATTTCCATATCTCCCCTTCAAACTTTTTTGATAAATCTTCTATTTCTTACTAAAATTTTGCCGCTTAGTGTTTTGACAAGTATTTCCTTTACTGTCCAACTTCAGCTACCTCTCCTATTTTATTCCACAGTTTTGTTCTATCATCTTGATTCTGGATCCAATTGAGATTGGGAACAAATCTTTTGTGTGTTACTTACAGAAAATTATTGTTTTTCCTTACTGTATTGGCCTCCTATTCTGTTAGCCTTATATAGCCTTAAGATGATACTTACAGTGTTTAAATGTTAAAGATTAGTAAACAGTAAGTAATCTCAATACCCGTTGCATTAAGCTTTGTATTTAAAACAATTCCTAGTATTTTAATTTGATACTTGGGATCCACGTATCGTGACAGGTATATTATTTTGGCCACTTTTTTGCGAATAGTTCGTTTAATTTAATTTTATATTCTATAGTCTGTTGAATCCATTAGTGACTTGTAGTAGCTTCTTAATAGCTTTTCCTGTTTTTTTCTGCCAAAATAGCAGTGTCAGCAGCAAATTTAGCGGTTTCAATAATAATTATTTCGGATATATCGTAAGTAAATACTAGATACGAGACAGGATCAAGGACGTTCCCTTATGGCATTTCTATTTTAGTTTGTTTCAACTCAAACTGTTCTTCTCGTATTTAATTCTGTAGAATCTAATACCTTGTATGAAAGTAAAACAGATTTTCAAGAATATTTTCTCATGCCTCGCAAAATCGGGACCAAAAATCTTATTTAAAAATTAATTTAGGAGAATTCCGTTCATAAATGTCATTGGCATATATGAACGAAGCGGTACATTATGATGAAATGCTCTGTATTCTAGTATTATAAATAAATGCCTTTTCCTTACGACCCTTATAATATAAATTCTTTACTGGAAAGGTGCCAACAGTGAAAATCGTTGGCAAGGGCAGTTCAATTCATGTCATCTTCCAATCATAAATTCAAGTTAATGATTTTAACCGGTACTGCGATATCAAGATGGAAAATTTAAAAATATAATTTTTAGGTTTTTGTTGTATATTTAGTCTTTATGTATACATATTCTAAAATAACTTCAGATTTTTCAGAACTTTACAATAAAACTCATCCAAGAGAAATTTCAGGTACCCTAAACTAAAACTGAGTTTCCCACTGGTATAATTTTAGCTTAAACAATTTTAATTTAAACGAAAGATCGAAGGACGAAGAGAAGTTAAATTTTAACTTTTGTAAAACATTTATCTTCATACAATTTGCGTAAAAATATTTGAATCCTATATTCTTTAAGCATACCTATTTAAAAATATTGGCCCCTTCGTATCTTAAACATGCATATCTTAAAGTATTTTGGCTCTTTACCTCTTAAGTTTGCACATCTAAACATATTTTGGACCTTTGATACTTACGCCTGTCCATATAAAAATGCTTAGACCATTTATACTCTAATAGCTGCCAATATACCCCTTAACTAAGCTTAAGTATTCAGCCTTTTTACCACCTCGCGCACCTTCTATGCCTGCTCACGCGATAACTTGAAATATTTAACCCTTAAGCCTGCTCATTTAAAAATAGATTTTAGAAATTTTTTACCAAACAGAATTTTATAAATATTCCAGTCAAAATTAGAAAAAGTATTGTATAGTACGAAAAATTTGCTCCAGAAGCTGTTCCTAGGTGGTTCATTATAATAGATTATTCAAACAACAAAAATAATTTTGGTTAGAATATAAATAATAATATGATGAAACATTATATCTGATCGTTACATATTATAAAACCAAAGTATAGTATTTTTAATACAAATCCTGATGCACGTCAGAGATCATTTATGACGTCACGGCCTTGTAGTGTGGTCTAATCGTCAGAATAGTTGAGGAATTTAGAAAGTTTTGAAATTGTGTGGTTATATTTTCTTTTTTTTATGTTACCAAAAACAATTATTAGTTTTAAATGTACATAATGAAAAATATTAATTTCCTTTATGCATAATAAACATCTGAACAAAAATGATATAAACATATTGCAAATAGTTATGGAAAATAAAACTGTAGGGTAGTATATTGCAGATGAACTAAAATTGGTCCAGAATTAGCACAGAAAATATCTCAAACTAATTTCATTTCACCAAGAAATTTATTTAACAGAACTACATTTAAGTTATAAACCACAACACACCATGAAATTAAAGAAATCATTGAAAAAATGAAATCTACAAAGGCATATAGAGAAGTCACAATATTAGTAGATATATGTACTTAAATAATTCAAGTTTGAAATTGTTAAAATACTTAAATACAAGAAAGAAATTAAAATATTTGAGTAGGTACTTTAGTAAATTTCACTTTCAGTAATGGTTTTGTATCTCAATTATTCAAGAGAGTCAAAAGTGCTTCAACTATAGACTGTTGTCGCTGCTTCCCTTCGTCTCTAAAGCTATTTAAACATGTATGAATAATAGTACCATCACTCAAACATCAAGATTCTCCACCTTACCAGTTTTAACAGACAGTTAAAAACTGTTTTGCTCAGTAAATTCTTTATCAATGCGAAACTGTGAAATATTCTACTTTTTGCTATAATATCTACTCTTATATATTCAATATTTTATAAAAATTCTTAATTTTATTTTTTTATTAGTATTAGTCTTAAACCATTGTAAATATTATTTAATTGTAAGACTCGCATAGCGAAACTTTGAGTGTTTTATTTTTTATATATATTTTGGAATAAATAAAAATACAGATAAGAAATATATTAAACTATTTATTGTTATTAAAATAAAACAATGTTTTATTTAAAAGATATATTTTCTCTCATCTACTGATCTTTGTAATTCCTACAAAAATTCTATAATTTCTCCTAATCCAAATCGCAAGTACTTGAATCACTGTCATCACTATCGCTGTTGGGGTTAATTATAATAGGCTTAATTTCCAATCTATCAAAAACTCTCTCTCTTACCATTTTAATATTTATTTTTCGGTGTGTTTAATAGAATTTTTCCATATTTGAGGTGTAATCGTTTGAAGTGCTTCAGACCACATATTTAATCAATCTTGTTCTTTATTACCATCTCTACCAATAGTTTATTATAATATTGTTTGGGAATTCCCCGAATTAATTCAATGGGGTTAAAAACACAATGGTAGTGAGAAACACTTTATGTCCATACTGTTCTGATAAATTATCTACCAAATATACCTTTGGTGGTTTGAATCTGAAAAAGGAATATGTTTTATATCTACTTAGGTTTCGTTTATCATTTGTCAATATTCTAAACTGTCATACTGAAACGACATATGTTATGTTGCGTTTGGGGTATTAAATCATTGCGACCTAAAAGATCTATCATGTCCCTTAAAAGATGCATCATATCGAAGATTTAATGGTAGGTACATGAATATAGCAAATTTTGTAACAAAATTTAAAATTTTAGTTTTAATTCTAAAAGAGGCAGATTTGGTTTTCACTATACAACTCGAGAATATGATTAACCTGTAGATTTTTATTTCCCCAAAATAGTCAAATTTAATTATCTTCGTATCTGTCACAGCTTAGAATATAGCAACATTGGTAAATGATAAGAGAAATAAATATACCTAACAAGTTTTTGTACTACAAGTGAGAAAATGCAGCACAAACACGATTTTTTAGTCTGTATATCCATCATCAGGGCATATAAGGGGTTTTAATATCTGATTTTTAGGTTCTTGCAGTTATCTAATAATTGGCATTATTATTAGTAAAATCTAAAGAATCCACAAAAATCGCAGAAGTAATAAATGTTTTAACTAAATATTTAGTGCTGTCTCATTCCCTAATAGTATAACTGGTGATAGTGATCTAACTTAGTTAAAGATTGTTTAGAGACCTATCATTTGTTACAGTTATCTAAAATGTAATAATAAAAAAATGTGTCTTTCTTGTAGTTTCTATGATTTAAATCAGCAAAATATTTATTTTCGCATATATTTTATCAAGAAGCAGTAAATATAGTTTTTTATACATAATACTTACTGTTCAACTTTTTGCAGAAGTTCATATTTAAACATATTAACAGAAAAATAAATGTTTCTGTTTGCTAGCCACTCTTGTATTTCAGCTTTGTATGAGCCTGTATTTGGTGTCTTATGTAGTAACATTGTCCATAACAATAAAAGAAGGTTCATCAAGGTTCTTTAGTTGTTGGTTTTCAAACCAATTTAAAAAATTGTCTTTATTCATTTCTCCATGATAATCATTTAATTTAGTTTTTGAAGAATATATAGCTTTGGAACCCTCAATGAATCCATTTTCGTTGCCAGCATTGAGTATAATATATCTATAAAAAAATAATGGTTTTTTTTTCAATTTCAATTCAATTTATTCAATATTCAATATAGGTTACAATAATTTTTTTATAATACAGTAATAGAAAAAGATACCTCACAATATTATACCCACGCTAGGCACAGTTACCTGTCTTGTCCAGTACAATATTATGAGGTATTAAAATGTAATGCGTAATAAATCAGATAGTGTTTACAAGAGAATTAAAAGAAAAAAAAACTTTAATACAACTAAAATAAATAGAGATTATTACTACAACTAATGCGGGAGAGAGAATGGATGTTGGCAGACGTTTTCGGTTTCAGAACAAGGAGATTTATTGAATAGAAGTATACAGTTTATTTGTTATGTAAATTTTCCTCTTAAAAAAATGTTAATATGAACAAAGAGCGATATGCGTTATTTTCTAAAAAAAGAATCTGACAAAACATTTAAACGATACAGGTAATAGAAAATACCTCTGGGAGTTTAAAATATTCCTAAACGAGCAATCCAATAGCAGAGCCTTAGCAGAAAAGAAACGAAGATATATGTATACAGTTACCTCCTTCCATTATCTCTAGAACAGAGAGTAATATATTATTATGACCATGCTGAAAGAAGCTTAGAACACCATTAAGATTAGTGTATACTTGGTAGTTAAATAAGTATTTACAGTAAAAATAAATTTATATTATTATAAAATAGTTCACATTTATATTAAAAATTTTGTGTTTCATAATAAAAAAATATGAGGGATATACGCACCGAAACACTCTACCAACTCATTTGAATATTTAAGTGAAGCCTTCCGTTAAATGCATTCAAACTTTTTAATATATTCAACGTCAGGACCCCATAGATTAATACCGGTAAAATCTAAGCCATTCTGGCTTCATGGCGTAAGTGAGAGAAAGAAAGCTAATTTAAAATTCACCGAAAATTTAACAACATTATAGAGGGCCTCAAAAATTAAAACAAAACATTCAATTAACTTTTATTACGTCCCTGGTGTTATTTCCTTTTTTAGAATTATGTATGTTAATAATACCCTGAATATTAGATATACAGAATTTTTAAGATTGCATTCTATTATATTATGCAGCAAGTACACGAATAGCATACTATACTTTTTTTACGACTACAATGAATAAAATGCAAATCATATAATTTTGTTTAAATAATTTGCTAAACGGTATAATCTGTTTTTTTTTTAATTAAGACCTATTGTTTATGTAAAGCAGTATTAACGACATTACAAGTAAAAATATTTTAGTTTCAAAATTCAAAATGAAAAATGCCTAGTAATAATTTATATTTTTCAAAGGAAAATTCTCAATCTTTATATTTATAATCTGTAATTCTTAGAAATAGAAGGTACGTATTTAGTGGTCCCGTTGGTTGGTCCCACTAAATTAAAAACTAAAAAAAAAAAAAATAATTTTTAAAAATTTATTCGATATATATATGTATATATATAAAGGCATAACACTTTCGAAATATATACAAAGAAAATGAAACCGATCGATGATGTGTTATTTTATCACCGGGTCAAGATCAAATTAGAAGTGAAATTTTAAAACAAATTAAAGTAAATATTGTTACTCCTCTTACACATTTAATTAATGTAGTTCTAGAATCAGGGTCCTTTCCAGATGTCCTTAAAATTGGCGTACTTAAACCACTTTATAAAGGAGGCGAAAAAGACCAAATGATTAATTACAGACCAATATTTCTAATATCTAATATATCAAAGATTATTGAAAAAATACTTAAAAATAGAATAGTTTCATTTTTAGAAAAATTTAAAGTGCTCTCTATGAGACAGTATGGTTTTAGATGTGGCAAATCAACAGAAGACGCCATAAGTGATCTGACAAACTGTATCTGCGACGCTTTGGATGAAAAAAAGCCTACACTTTGTATTTTTATAGATTTAGCTAAGGCATTTGACACAGTTTGTCATAAAACTCTTCTACAAAAATTAGAATCATATGGTCTACGAGGAAAAATCTATGATTTATTAAAATCATATCTAACTAACATATTTCAATGTATTCAATTTGGTAATACTGTAAGTTCCCTAAAATCCATTAACTATGGTGTACCTCAAGGTACTGTACTAGGTCCTTTACTCTTTTCTCTATACATAAATAGCCTTTTAGAACTTGAATTAAAAGGTAAAGTGATCAGTTTTGCTGACGATACTGCTATCGTCTATAGTGATAATTCATGGAGTAAGCTTAAAGAACAAGCAGAAATGGAATTTAAAACAATAACTAAATGGTTTCAATTAAATACATTAACAGTTAATTATAAAAAAACTAAATTTATTACTTTCACGTCTTACAATAATAACCTACCAAACTTCGGAACCTCAAATGTTGACAACATAACCATTCCACAAGTTGAAAATATAAAATATTTAGGCATTATCATTGATCAGCATTTCAAATGGGATCTACAAATAAAAAAATGTTGTAAACAAAATTAGAGGTTTATTATCTAGATTTAAATATTTAAGAGACATTTTAGACAAAAAACACTTGCGCACTCTTTATTTCTCTCTAGTTCAATCTCAACTGAGTTATGGTATACTAGGGTGGGGTGGTGTTTATAATATTTATCTAAAAAATCTAAATATAATACAATAATGGATATTAAAGATAATCCACAACAAATCGAGAAATTATCCAAGCGATATTTTATTTTCAGAACAAAAGGTATTTGACCTGAGACAACTTTATTTTTGGAAAATAGCGATAAATATATATAAGGGGAAGACTACACTCGATAAAACCAGACATTTGCACCAAACTAGAAATAAATCAAATAAATATTACTTACCCCGAAAAAACAAATTAATAGGTTGTAGATCTTCTTCATATTTGGCTCCTCGAATTTATAATTTCATTCCTATCGAAATACAAAAAGAGAAAAGTCTTTATTCTTTTAAAAAGAATCTTTAAAAATGGATTTTATATCAATCCAGGTCAAATATTGAGAACATAATAAATCAAAAATAAATTCATCCAAACAACATAAAAGTATATTCAAAAAATTATGTGTATAAACAAAATAATACTTACATACCGAATCAAATTAATTATTATTTACTCTTTTACAGTATGGTTCAAATGAAAGGAATAAATTCATTATAATGGAAGTAGTTGGTTTTTTGAAAAAATGCTCGGACAGGTTAATTTTGTTTACTTAAAGCGCAATTTTTTAAATAGAATTCAATTTTCCCCCACTTCCCATTTTTGGGCAGTGACGTCATTGACAATTTTTTTAAATGGTAACCCCATTTTTTTTTTCTTGATTTTGAGAGATCTTGTAATTTCCTACTCGGAAACATAATATTTGTAATATCTGACATAACAATTTTTTTTGAATAAAAGTCATTTAAAGATCAGATACATAAATTTTATTTTATTTTGAAACACAATAAATGAATAAAAAATTATTTGTAATTAAGTGCTTCATCTAAAAAAAAAAAAATAATAATAATAATAAAAAGAATTTATTGACAATTTCACAAATTCTTTTTTATTATTATTATTATTATTATTTTGTTAGATTAAGCACTTAATTACAAATAATTATCTTTTAATCAATTATTGTGTTCTCAAAATAAAATAAAATTTATGTGTCTAATCTTTAAATTACTTTTATTTAAAAAAAATTGTTATGTAAGATATTTCAAATATTATATTTTCGAGTTTGAAATTGCAAGATCTAACAAAATCAAGAAAAAAAAATTGGGGTTACTACTTAAAAAAATTGTCAATGACGTCACTGCCTAAAAATGGGAAGTGGGGGAAAATTGAATTCTATTTAAAAATCTGCGCTTTCAGTAAAAAAAATTGACCTGTCCGAGCATTTTTTCGAAAAACCAACTACTTCCATTATAATGAATTTATTCCTTTCATTTGAACCATACTGTATATATTTTACTTACATACTGATCTAAAGTAGTGTATCAATTTACACTATCAATTTAAATTTATATACCGATTTAGACATATACATATATTTATAGATTTAGACATGCATACCGATTTAGACATATATACCGTTTTAGACATATATACCGATTTATACCGATGTATTTATATTTACGTAATTAATTACCATTATTATATCGTGTCACGCACAAGTAGAATTTTTAAAATTCTCCTTCTGTGGCTTTGTCTTTTGTTTGTTAGAAAATTATCATTGACTCTTAGTTGTACATTTCTGTATTTTTTTTGGCTAATAAATTATTATTATTATTATTATTATTATTATAATTATTATTATGATCTGTCTGCAGCATAGCAACGGCGGTCCTTTTATACTGCGTTCAAATGATCCGCCTACTTGTGTCTTCATCCAGAAAATCCTGTAAAGGTTTACAAAAGAAAAACACAGCTTAATCAATAACGGTGACGTTATTAAAAAAGAAGAGACCAGATGGTTGTCACTCCAAAACATTGCATATAACCAAAAAGTAAAAATAATGACATAAAACGTCAAACATGAAAAAGCAACTAAAATGTCATAAACAAATCTGTTAGAAGTTCTTTGTGGGCTCGTCAAACAGGACGCGAGCACCACAAAGTTTTTATTTATACCACTAAAAAAAATCTTTAAAAACTTTTTCCGTCATCTTGGATCGCTTAGCCGTGTCGCAAGCCGAGTCGCACTATTAACAAGTTAGATGACGTCTACCTCCCCCTCCCCTCCGCGCCATCCTGAGGAAAGTATTTTACACATGATAGGTTGTTAAGTTAGGTTGGCAACATTGTTGACATGTTAAGTTAGATCACTTTTACTACATACGGTAGGATAAAAAATGGCGCGGATAGAAAATGGCGTCTGCTTTAGACTGATTTCTGACATGTTAGATTAGCCAACTTCGTAGCTATCCATTCTTCCTGTTAGGTTAAATGACATTTTGACAGTTGACACATGTAAAGTTAGATGGATTTTTGACATCTGTTATTAGGTTAGCTAACGTCGTAGCTACGGCCGCGCCTGCGCAGTTTGAAAAGTGCGCTCAAGGTACCCATTAACTACTTATATTAATTTTAATCAGAAGTATATTTGTATTCTGCAAGATTCAAGTTAAAAGGTTTTTGAATCGTACGATATGTGGCGTCCATGGCAACAAGATCAACCATCAACAAGTCAGTTTGCAGATTGAGTAGATGTTCTACCAGAACCCATTTCGCAAAATATAAGTCACACAGTTAAACTTAAAAGGCAACATTTATCATTTATCCTAAATGAGAAATTAAATCAGTAAATCCTTCTTTTGATTTTAAATTATATTTACTTGTAAAGTACAACTGTGTGTACAGGTATCAGTGTCAGCAGGCAAAAACAAAAAAATTTACACTATATTTTGACTCGTATAATATATAATCGATTTACTTCTTCAAAACAATAAATGTATCACATATCTCACTCGTATACACATTGAAAGACTACAGAAAACGACACAGTTAATCAGATTTAACCGTCTAAAGAAAATGTTTTATATCCTGGAAATGGAAATGCCAGCTAATATTTCTACTTTTAAAGACCAAAGAAGCCTCATAAGAGTGCCATTAATTACTGATTGTTTGTAAACATTCGAGTATTACACCTTAAATTCTTAAAATCGAGAAGGCCAAAAAAGGGAGAAGTACAAGAGAATTGGCGATAATAACAATAATTAATTATAAAATATAAGTTAAAGAATTAGAAAAAAATCAACTTTGTACGAGGATATATCAGTATATAACGAGAGTGGTGCTATAACTTCTTTCAGAGGTAACATTTTATAACCCAGAAAATGAGACATGAAAGCCTTATATTTAGTGTACTACCCCGCAAGTAGGCTTTGATTTAACTTTTGACATTTGTTACAAATTAATTATTGAATTGTCAGTGTTTTGCGTACCCATCGAAAAATGAAAGTGGAGCAAAGATACGCGATAAAATTTTGTCTTCGATTGGGTAAAACACCAACTGAAACTTTTGAAATGATTAAAGGTGCATATCTAGATAATAGTTTATCACGATGTAGAGTGTGTTTGAGTGGCATAAAAAGTTTAAAGATGGTTGTGAATGAGTTGAAGATGAACCTCGTCCCGGTCGACCACAAACTGCGAGAAATGACACAAAAATTGCAGAAATTAACGACTTGATACAAAATGATCGCCGGATTGGCATAAAACGAATTTCTGACAATGTTAATTTGTCTTACGGTACCACTCAAAAAATTATTCATGAAGATTTAGAGTACCGGAAGATCGCGGCAAGATGGATTCCAAAAGTGATGACCGATGAACAAAAAGCGAATCGGGTGACAATTTGTCAGCAGTGGAAAAGGCAATTGCAACGTAACCCACAGTTTTTAAATAATGTGATTACATGTGACGAAAGATGGTTTTATCATTACGATCCTGAATTGAAGTCTCAAAGTATGCAATGGAAGCATAAAGGCAGCCCAAGACCGCAGAAGGCCAAAACTGCTAAAAGCGCTGGTAAAGTAATGCACCTGATTTTGTTTGATAAATTTGGCGTTATTTACGATTACATTGTACCTAGAGGACATACAGTAACAGGGGAGTACTATTCTAATGTACTTCGAGGACCATTAAAGGCAAAAAAAAAGAAAAAAAGGCCGCTTTATCAGGACTTTGGCTGGACGCTGCATCACGACAATGCTCCGGCTCATAGATCAATGATTTGTCAACGAACAATTGAAGAATTAGGGGTTGAAAATATGTTTCATCCCCCCTACTCTCCTGACCTTGCATCATGTGACTTCCATTTGTTTCCTGAAGTCAAAATAGAATTTGAGAGGTAGAAGATTTGAGTCGGATTTAGAGCTCAACAACACTGTGATGGGTATACTAAACAGACTATCAAAAAATGGTTTCTCAGAAGTTTATGATAAGTGGATAAAGCGATGAAATAAGTGTATTCAACAGAATGGAGAGTACTTCGAAGGATAGTTGTTGAATTTTTTTAAATAAATGTTTTGTTGTTATACTATAGCACCAGTCTCGTTATTTTCTGATACATCCTCGTAAAAGAAAATATGCTCCAAAATTTAAATGAGGCAAATTGTGAGGATAAATGTCAAATAAATAAATGTATTTTATTTACAATTTAATAAAGACAATTTTTTTTACAATTCGTAAATTAGAAACATCAACTTAATTTCAATCATGTTCATATTCAACTTATTTTTGATTAAATTAACTATTTTCATTAATAATATTTGCTGTTAACAAAAAATATATTGAAAAAAAAAATAATTTTGTAATCATAGGAGTGATAACATGAGTAGGACCCTAGTCTCAGTCCAATGCTCTTTCCATTAATTATAGATTATGTCATAAAGGAGTGAAAACCAGACATGATAAATTTGTTACGTGGAGATCATAAACTGCGGACAACACAGATTAGTGCGATGACCTTAGCAAACAATTTAGTATTTATGGCAAAATGGAGAAGCGCTTACAAAGCAAGTCAAATAAAACATAAACACAGAGTCTTCAACCCGTATCCCACATGACTAAATTGATGTTATCAGTTGGTTAAAAGTAAAATTAATTAATAACTCTTCAAAACTAACTCTTAAACAATGTCACTGACGTATTTGACATAACTTATATTTAGGTTATTATAACAGTTACTAATAGTCATTTTTAGAGAGCGGAATATATGCAAAATGCATATATATGCATTTTTTGCATATTTTACCAAAGTTCAGAAAATATTGCATATTTTTTCAAAATTCAGAAAATATTGCATATTTTACCAAAGTTCAGAAAATTTAAGAAAATATTGCATATTTTCGAAAAAAAAATGTATTACTATACTGTGCAAATCAAAAACTGTTTTAACAGATTATACAGATATATTTGAAATAAAGACCTTTTAAATTTTGGTATTTGTTTTTAAGTGTCACTTCTTGTAAATTCTTGTTAATTAGTTCTTGGAGGGTGGCATGCACTGGGTTTTTACCTTCTTAAAAGATTAAGTCCATTAAGGTAATTGTTAATAGATGGTATTTACACAGATAAAGTATTACCTACAATGCAATAAAACGGTTTATATAAAATTCTCAGTAATTTCTTGTAACCAATCTACCCTAACATCGGAATATTTTGAATGTTTTTTATTCAATTTAATGAGATAGTATCCTCGTTATTTGCCTAGTGAAAAGTCTTGCAATAATTTGTTGTTTTAAAAGTGTCCTAAAATGTCGAGAATTTCTTCGTGGATTATTAACTTTCCAGAGTTGGAAATCAATGGGGATAAAGTTTTTTGTAAACCTTGTGCCAAAATAGTGGTTTGCGAAAAAAAGTTCAAAGTGGTTCAACACGTGAAAACATCATTGCATAAAGCCAAATTGCAAAAAATGAAATCACAACCGGTTCAACAATGCGTTGTGAGGCCATTTCAAAACGCCGACAAAACAAAAAGTGACAAGGAGGTATTTAATCAGGACTTGTGCAAAGCTTTTGTTGCGGCAAATATTCCATTAAAGAAGTTACAAAACCTACATCTAAGAGAATTTTACAAAAATATTGCAATCAAACTATTCCTGACGTATCTACACTCAGAAAAAAAAATGTACATGCTATATATATATAAATATATAAATGTAATAGAAGAAATTAAAGTTTTACTGGATGATAGCAATTTTTACATCATTGTTGATGAAAACACAGAGCTTCTGGAAGATATATGGTACATCTTATGATTGGAGCCTTAAAAGAAAATGAACCAGGTACATTATATTTAATTGCATCAAAACAGTTAGAAAAAACTAACAATACAACTGTTACCCGATTTATTCAACAATCTCTAGCAGAATTTTTTTTACCAAATCAAATTCCCTCAGAGAAGTTCTTAGTGTTTTTGTCTGACGCAGCACCATATATGATAAAAGTAGGGCAAAACTTAAAAATATTTTATCCAAATATGGTCCACGTTACTTGTCTTCTGCATGGAATAAACTTAGTTGCAGAAACTGTGAGAACATAATATCCCTTGCTTAACAAGCTAATTTCGAATGTAAAAAAAATATTTTTAAAAGCCCCTTTAAGAGTGCAGTTGTATAAAAAGAGAATGGTAGGGGTGTGTTTGCCCCTGGAACCCGTAATTACGCGATGGGGGACATGGATTAAAGCAGCTATATTCTATGCAGAAAATTTTGAAGCAATTAAGGATTTAATTTTGGATATAGAAGACAATTCACAATGTGTAGTGCAAAGTAAAGAATTGTTAAAAAATCACCTTGTGCCTAAGCAACTTGTGTTTATAAAGGTTAATTTCAGTTTTTTACCTGATGTAATAACTTCATTGGAAAAGAAAAATTTAAGTTTAATCGAATCAACAAATTTTATTGCAACAGTTTCCGATAAATGTAACAATGTTCCTGATGACATAGGCCTTAAGATTGGAAAAAAATTAAATACAACTTTATTAAAGAATGAAGGGTTCAATGAGATAAGGGAAGTGGGAAAATTTTCCAAAGAAGTTTTACGTTGGCCCTGTACATTACTTCCAAAATTACGGTATTATCCTATTACTTCGGTAGATGTTGAAAGGACCTTTTCTATATCAAAACATGTTTTTACAGACAGAAGACAAAAAATTTTAATAGAAAATTTCGAAAAATATTTAATTATAAATTCCTATTATAATATTACTATTTAATATTTTTATACTATTCTATACTTAACTTCTACTAGTTTTTGTGTTTCGTTTGTTTTAAATAAATTTTTATATTACATATTTTCTTTTGTTTTTTTTTTTCGTGTAATGGCTTTGATAGCGTACCAAATTAGGAACAGCAATGTTAATTAAAACCCAACAGTGAATGGTCAAGTGGAAATATTCGCTAGGCATCAGAATTAATTTTTAAATAAATTAGTTAATTTAAAAAATAGCGTCCCGGCTGGAATTTGAACCCGGGACCCCTAAGTCCACAGGCCAACGCACTAACCACTGAGCTACCCACCCCCTAATTTTGTTTAAGTATTTTTAACAAATATGCATTTGCATATTTAGGCATAATTGGACAAAATAACTGCATATTTTTGGTAAAAACGATGCATATATATGCGCATATTTTGTTATATTTTGATGCATATATTCCGCCCTCTAGTCATTTTCATTTAATTTCTTGTTTTGCCAGATCAGTTGGTAAAGGTACGGTATTATTGAAGACTTGTTATATCTACAAAGAGAAGAACGACAAAAAATTAAAATGAACAAAGATTTCAACTTTGAGAAAAAGAAATTTAAATATTTGAGGTTAGATTCTTGGTTAGATTTAAATTTGTGAAGAATCTAAAAAAGAAAAATATAAGAGCTTTAATGTATTAATTGAAGCAGATACATTGATATAGTGGTAAAGGGAATAATATGAAGTGATCTATAAAAAACATGTTTCTAAAAAAGCTTTGGGACAATGCACACAAAACGTAAAATTCTTGTTTTTCTCAACTGTCAATTTGAATTTAATTCAGGGTCGTGTAAAAAAATGGAATAAAAGTTTAGTTTCCATTTTTTGTAAATGCATGCGACCTTATCATTTGAGTTACATTCTCACCGCTACATCAGTCTGACACTGTTTATCAGTACCTCTAGCATTAATAGATAGGATTTCTATAACTTCAAATTCATTAGGAACAACTTAAAAAATAAAAGAAATATTCATACAAAATTGTAGTAGGGACAAGAAATTATCCTTGTTCGAATAAAATATATAAGCATTCTGCTTTGGTTTATCGAAATAAGTATCAAGATTACTTGTATTTTTGAAGTAGTTTTATTTAGAACATAACACAATAAAAATTATTGACATTAATTACTCAAACTTCAATCCTTGACACTTGACAACTGACACATGACTTGACATTAGTCTTTTTTATTTAAACTCAAAAGGGACTCTTACAAATAAAATTGTCATAATTGTGAAATAACTTCTGGTATTATACAATGTACAATGATTTTTCTTGGCTGTCAACTGCAATCTAAGATCTATTTGAAGTTAGGTATTTTATATCATTGCCATAAGAGTCCATTTTTTGATGGAACACAGTCATCACTTAATTTTGATGGTTTTCCTATAAAAGTACCGATAAAATTGTATCCATTTAGGCAGTTTTAGAGTTAGGTATAAAACACATGACTATTTTGTAGAAACTGGAACAAAAAAAATATAAACGTAACCTTAAAAATATTAGTAAATGTTTAACCTGGAGCTTAGAGACATGTTTGGTTAACAATCATTGAATTGATACACATGTTATGTTATGTTATGTTATGTTGATAATGGGGTGTTAATACACTGCGACCTAAAAGATCTATTGTGCTCCCTTCTGTCGCCACTGCACTAAGGAAATGTCTCAATGCCTATAGCGACCCTTCCAATCCTATTTTCTCAAGGAAGTGTAGTTTGAAGTGGCTTCAAGTTAGGTAAGTCTCCCTCTTCTATTTGATATCCTCCTAGATATAGTGCCCTTGGATTCTGGAGTGCTACACATTCAGTTAAGATGTGAATGGAGGTTTCGTCCTCCTCCTCACAGAATCTGCACTCACTATCCTCTACTACTCTCAGTTTACTTAGGTGTCCTTTTAGTCGGCAGTGCCCGGTAAGGATCCCTGTTACAATACGTAGCCTGTTCTTGCTCAGGCAGATGCAGGCTTCCGATCTTTTTTGGTTATATTCACCCAGAAGTATCTTGGCCTGTCTCAGCCCAAAGAGATTGTTCCAATTATCGGTTCTTCTACTACCCAGTTCTTTTTTAATCTCTTCTAATATTATGTTACTGCTGATACCGCAGAACGGCTTAGGTCCTACAAAGGGTGTTTGAGCCCCTTTCCTTGCAAGACTATCTGCAATCTCGTTACCCTGTACCCCGTTATGTCCCAGGACCCAAGTGAGAGTAACTCTATTTTTCTCGCCTAGCTCATTCAATTGTTCTAGGCATCTCCATACCATTTTTGAGCTGATTACGTAAGAACTCAGCGCTTTGATGGCTGCTTGACTATCGGAAATGATGATAATCTCTTGTATATGATAGTTTCTCTCGATGTTAAAGTGGATACACTTCTCGATGGCGTGAATTTCCGCCTGAAAGATGCTTGGGTATTTTCCCAAGCTTACGGAGTGCTTGGTTCTCGGCCCATACACTCCTATTCCAGTTCCTTCTATGGTTTTGGAACCGTCCGTGTACCACTAAATAGCACGTCTTTCGGTTGCAAGCGCGATGGATTCTTGGCTCCATTCTTTCTTGCAGCCCAGCTCTGTGGTTTTGAAGTTTTTCACAAAACTGTACTTCTTTTGCATTTCATCCTGGGGCATGTCCCAGGTATCTTTAGTCCTGAAGCAAGTATACTTTCGTCTGATTACTCCGCTCCTGATCATTCTATATCGTGTCCTTTTTGCCACATTCTCTATCATCAAATGTAGAGGGGTGAGGTTTAAGATCACCTCCATTGCGGCCGTAGGACAGGTTCTCATTGCACCAGTAATGCAAACACAGGCTAGTCTTTGTACTTTTGAAATATTAGCTCTCGTAGTAACTAAACTAGTTCTGTTACTCCAGGCTATAGCCCCGTAAGTGATGATTGGTCTCACTATTGCAGTATACATCCATCGCAGTATGTTTGGGTTACATCCCCATCGTTTACCCGCCATGTTTCTGCATACCATTAGGGCTTTTGTGGCCTTATTTACTACTTCCTTCTCATGTGTGTTCCAGAGAAGTTTGTTGTCCAGGGTTAGGCCTAGACATTTGACTTCATTTTTCCATTCTATATCTATCCCGTCTAATTTAACGGTTTTGAGATTAAGTTTTCTTTTCCTTGAAAAGGCTACTAGTGTTGTTTTTGTAGGGTTTATACTAAGTCCCACTTCACGGCACCATCTTTTGGTATGTTCTATTCTTTTTTGGACTATATCACACAGGATATTACTAAACTTGCCACTAGCAAATATGACTATGTCGTCGGCATAACCTTGACAGGGTATGCCGAGGTCAGTCAATCTGCATAGAAGTTCGTCTACGATTAGGCTCCACATACTTCCGATTTATTAAATTCGCAGTTTTAATTAAACACGGTTTTTAAATAAACACAATTAAAATTGTCTTATGGTAAATTTTAGAGTTTAACAGCTTGATTTGGAATCACCGTTTAAGTTATTTGGTAACTCACCCTATATATTTTTTAACATTAAGAATTGAACAAAAGTAAATTGTGTTATATCGCAATATTTTTATACAAAGAATTCACAATTGCTCTGTGTCCTATTAATAATAAACCACCCTGTATAAACTGATTTTCAGCAGATAATTTTTTGTACTGCATGAAAAGAATTTAATAGTTTTAATTTATAAACGATATCGCATTTTTGACTAAATGTTGCCGGATATTCGAAATGAATCACTATGTTTAATAAATCAAATCGTTTGATCAAACCAAGACTATTATTTTGGTATAAATTATTATATTGAAATATTGTTCATATAGTAGTTAAAAATATATTATTTGTCATCAAATATTCAACAATTTATTTTATTTAAATTTATAATAATAAATACAAAATATAATAAATAACTTATAACATGTTTAGAAAATCAATATTTATGACAAAACAGCTGCTTTTTATCCAAAAGAATAATAATTAAAACAAAATACATATTACACATAATTGAATATATAGGCCATTAAGACCATTCTCATGGATACAATAATACAAATTAAAAATTCTCTTCATCTAAAAAACAAAAATAAATAAATTTACTTTTTTATATTTTCCATAACAATCAATATACTTATATATGAGTAATATTTAATAATAGATCGATTAAATGTGTTATTTATACAGAATAGAAACAGGAAATTTTGAGAACTATGCGAAAGAATGCAAGTAGTTCTAATAATTATAGAACAGTGGTTCAAGTACCATTCCCTGTCTACCAATCCTAAGAAGACAGAAATGGTCCTTTTCACAAGGAAAACGAAGAAAATGGAATTAAAACTTCCAGAACTTCTAAACACAAAACTAAACTTTGCGACAGAGGTGAAGTACCTAGGTCTCACCTTTGACAACAAGTTAACATGGAACTCGCATTAGGAAAACAGAGCTAAAAGAGCATACATCGCTTATGAAGAATGCTGTCGAACCATGGGACGCACCTGGGGTTTCTTCCCCAGAGTCGTCTCATGGACTTACACGGCTATCATAAGACCTATGCTAACATATTTCGGTGCAATTGTCTGGGTACCGAAAACCCAAAAATTAATAGCTGTCCGTAAACTGGAATAAATTCAAAGAACAGCATGTCTCAACATAACAGAAGCCATGAAAACAACACCGACCAGAGCGATGGAAGTCATTCTTAGTCTCACTCTCCTTGATATTTAAATCAATAAGGTTGCTCTGACGACAATGACACGCCTCCGCATGGTTGGAATAGAACATGATATAGAATCTGGTGAGGCAAGACGTCACGTTTGGCAGGAGGCGCTCGATACGCTCCGACTGCTTTAAGTGAACATGGACTCCATCTCACCGAAATATATCTTTCATATGAAGTTATAATAAGGGGTTAAGAAAAGGTCCTTTATTTCTCACACGTCAATTTTAATTGGCGACCGGTTTCGATGGCACACCTAAATGGAATGTCAAGGAGACAGTAGTAATAAAAACAATTATAAAAGTATGAACGGACATTAACATATTTTCACTTTTACATATGAATTTTCATATTTTCTTGTTTAGTGTTCTATTTTTCTTATTAGTATTTTTTACTTTCTCATTCCAATTTAATATTTTTACTATCAAAATTGTGCCACCGCCACCTATATTCACTTTCAGTAAATAACAACTTTTTTAGTACACTATTTATCCGTTAAATTTAAAATTTACAGTTTACTGCACTGATTCGTTAAAAATCTAGATAGATGTCATGGGAGTCTGATAATTTTTACTTTTTACTTTTTGCTCTTTACTTTTCATTTGTAATTAACGTCTATTCTTTAAAAATTTTTTTAACTGTTTTTGCTTGTAGAAACTATTTTGTGTTGTTTAGTTAATAATTGTCTTACATGTGTTTTAATTAATTTATTCAATCAGACATCTCGCGGTTTAACCTAACCTAAAAATATATTTAAAAAAATACTATTATAGGTATTACATGACTTTTCTGACTTTTTTTAACTCGTTTTGTTAAACTTTATGTAGCACTTCCTTTATGAAAATAGTCAAGGTGAGTCAAGGTCATTGTTTAATTTTCTTTTGTGTTTTTTTCTGTTACTTTATATGTTAATGTCCGTTCATACTTTTATAATTGTTTTTATTACTACTGACTCCTTGACATTCCATTTAGGTGTGCCTGATGATGAAGCAATAGCTTCGAAACCGGCCGCCAATTAAAATTGACGTGTGAGAAATAAAGGACCTTTTCTTAATCCCTACTACTCACATATGGCTACCCTCACTCCAAATGAAGTTATAATAGAACAAATAGAAGAGCCAGAATTGGCAGGTACGATTCATATCTACACCGACAGTTCTAAAACAAAACAAAGCTCAGGATGTGGAATATACTTCAGATTCTTTAAACTAAACATAAAATGGGCTATGAGAAATAGTGCCAGAATATAGTTCAAACAGATCCAACGAGGATTCTCATAGAAGCAAAAGAAATAACTAGAAACAATATCACTGAAAGGAACATGCTCATCTATACAGATAGCAGACAAGCACTACTCACCCTGAACAGACCACGAATTTATTCAGGGTTAGTATTAGAATGTCATAAAGCTTTGGTCGAAGTATCTATCAACAATATGGTTACCTTAAGATGGATCAAAGGTCACGCCACATCGAAAGGTAACCGTCTTGCCAATTCACTAGCCAAGAAAGCAGTTTGGACCTGGCCCTTCTATTGGCCTGACAAAATCGTTAGTGACAGACCTAATTAAATAACATTCCCTTGTGAAATTCAAGGAAAGATGGGATGACACAAGAAGCTGCAGTTGCTAGGGAGCTCTTAAGTTATCCTGACAACACTGCGCAAACAAATACTTGACTATGACTAGACAGAATCTGCGCCTGGTCACAGGCATTCTGACTGGTCATTGCCAAGTACGGAAGTATCTCCATATCATAGGGCTGTCAGAATCCGCACTCTGTAGAGGGTGCGAACAAGAAGATGCATATACTTTACGATTGCCAGACGCTCTCATTTATTAGAAGATTTGTGTTCGGCGAGTATCGGCTAACACCGGCCAATATAAGAGAAGCACCTCTTGGCGACGTTGTCAACTACATTAAATCTGTAGGCTGGCTCACTCAGAGATACAGAGTAGAAATATTAATTTTTAACAAATAAGACAAAAAACTGGATAAATTAAAACTTGAAAATTGGACATAATAGATCAAAAGTGTGTTGCGTTTTCATGTTTAATTTATTCATTAATTAGCTTTTGATATCAATATTTACTTTACCATTGACTACTTTCTTTCCAAACCAAACGGCTTCGATGGTGATAAAATCACACGTTTTGAGTTGTGTGTCCGCAAGCAATACAATCAATCGAGCTCAGAATATGGAAATCATCAGTACAGTATTAAAACCGACACCAAATAAGTCAGAATTTTTGTGTGTGAACCGCATTATTAAGATCGCATTTTCGTATCAAGCCGCTTCAGATGTTAAGTGTGGGTCCACAGGAAAATATAGAAGAAAATGTTCCGATCTAGAGCCACTAGTAAAGGTAGGGTGAAAAGATTGTCATTGTTTGATTAAAAGAAATAAATTATTAGCCAGCCCAAATTCACAGTCCATTATAAACGCAACAAAGTGAGATTAATAAAATATTTTATTAAAAAAAAACGTAGAGATTATGCAACTGCTCAAATCTGTTCTTCTTCATAAATGACAATAAATTCTCAACTTTTTTATTTTTGTACTAAGAAAAGATTAACAATTTTTATTGCTGCTCTCTTATTTTGGATCTGATGATTGCTTTTAGGCCGATACCTGTAGAAGTTTAAATCACAATGATAAACAGATTAACAATTTCTATTATAACCCTTTCATTTTAGACGTGATGTTATATTTGGGACGTTACCAGTAGCCGTTTTATTGTAAAATATAAAAATTTTATAAAATATGAGAATTTATGTCCTAATTATTTTAATAAATTGTAAACTAACACACGCTATTTTTTTGTCCAAACAATTGTTTGATTGTGTTTATTTGAAACAAATATATCTGTTTTACTGAAAATAATAATAACTTGCTCGACCTGCATAGGAAAAGTCAATAAATTGTTAAACACGTATAACACCAGAAAAACGGAAAATGAAAATCTATATTATATATAATTTAAAATCAAATAAAAGAAAACAGTGGCATTAAACTTTTCGATAACAACCGCACACTCCAAAAGAAACAAAAATAATAATACGAAAAAAAGCGAAATAATGCGATTTTACGACAAATAAACAAAAGATCAATTCGTTTATTTGCGAATTGTAAGCAGATTATTTCAAAATGTCAGCGAAAGCAACATGACTACACCGACAGCTGACAGCACTGTTGGAGATTTATATTTCAATTTTCCTTTAAATTATCTTCGCAATAAAAACATTAAACTAACATTTTCATTTCTATGATTAGTTATTATAATATGCAGCTACACTCATTGGTTTTATTTAGGATTATCCAAACTATAGATTTCACTGATAACCTATAAAAACAATAAACTACTTAATCTCTATATCTTTCTTATTTGATCCTTAATCATTCACAGCTACATTTGATTTTTTTTAACAATTTATCTTAAGTGTAATTTGCTATAAATTGAGCACTATAAATAATTGGTAGTTTAAAATAACACCTAATAATGGTTTTAAAAATAAAAATAATTTTTGTAAAGTGTATCCCGTGCTAATTTGTAATGTAATACGATATTATGTTGCAGAAGCCCTGTCATCTCTTTAAAATTTCTTTAAAGTGCTTTTTCACAAATTTTAATTTATTTATTAACGTTGTCATTCACGGTTTTCTACTTAATGGATTTCACAATAGAATTTTTAATGTGATCCAAAAAGATAAGAAGTTACTTTCCGTCATATTTTAAAACAAAAAATTATAAAAAAGTGTAAATACAGGGTGGTTCATAAGGAATGAGCAATATTTTAACTATACATTTAGAATGGCAAAATATTAATATTTTGTTAAATAATTCTGGTTAAAATGTTATCTACTACTAAGTTAAAGTAAACATATTTTCGTTTTCTTGCAATTCGCTCCGTGCGCGACAGCAGCGCCAATTTGTTTTGGTATTAAAGGAGTATTTCTGCCTATACTGACAAATACAATTTTTAATAGAATTCGTAAATAAAAAGTATATATGTTAGTTTTAATAAAAGTATATGGATTTATAAAACAATTAAAACATTAATTTATTATTATTATATATTTTTCACGCTTAAATTGAAGAAAATTATGTATAATCATTAAAAATCAATAATAAAATATAGGCAGGCAACAGTATTTACTGGAAAATGTATGAGAAGTTGCCTAAGTCTAATAAGTTGTCATTGAAGAAACCATTTATAACAGCGTGAAGTTAAAATGTATAAAAAGGATCGCTACTTATATTTTCATTTTTGTTCTAAAGAAAACATAGAATGAATGATTAAAACTGGTTTCCGATCAGTAAGTCACAAAATTGCATACCAGCCAAATATTATAATCAACGGCAGAATACTTGAAATCTAGTCCTTGCTGAATGAACATTTAAGAATAAAGGGATATTAAAGAACATCGTAAAATGATAATTTATTGTTTATTTAAAAACTTTCTAGTTTCTGATGTCTACTATTTCCAGCATTACTGTTATTATCACAAAAATAAAGGTAATTTTTCTTCTTATTGTACACCTATCCATTTATTTCTTTGATTTAATTTCCACTTTGTTAGTGAAATTTGTTATATAAGTTTCACTGTTTTTTTTTGCTAGTATTTGTACAATTTTCAACACAACAACTCCGGTTGCTTATTGTGTTGTTTTTACCTACTTTTTTGAAAAAAAGTAAAATGTATACGTGTATTTGATATGCCAAAATTGCAAAATATCCCCCTAAAATGCACGAATTATCCGCAGCTAGCGCTAGTATCGCTTTTGCTTCCCTTTCCATGACTTCGCACGGAGCGAATAGGTATCTTCGTTTTTATAGGCTAGTCTGACTAAGTCTTCAATAGCTCTAAAGCCTAATGAATTTTGTCCCAAGTTAATTTATAGTATCCACTCTGTCATATTAATCCCTTGAACAAGTTTATACAAGTTCTTGGATCAACCTTTGGTTATCCAAAAAGTGCATATATATTGCGATCCAATGCTTTACAGTCGTACAGTATATGTTTGGCTGTTTCTGTTTTTTTTTGTGATAGAGTTGATAAAATAGGTCTCCATTATACACGCCTATTTTGTTTAGATATCCCTTTCTGTGGCCTACCCAGTCATGAGATCTGTTATTGTTTCTCATCTGGTGCTTATTCATTGAGAGTAGCTTCCCTGTTCTTTTTGAACATAATCTTCCTATAAAGATTTTACAATATTGTTTTGGGACATTCTCCCAATAGCTGTTGAACTATAGTTATATCTGGTTCTAGTATTTCTTTTGACTTTCTTTTTGTAAGGTCGTCAGCCTTTTCATTGCACTTGACCCCTTGTTGATCTGACATCCAAACAAGTTTTACTCTATTTCTCAATTCTTCGATGTAATTCCGCACCAGCATCGACGTCACTTTATGGTACTATGTGGCATTAACAGCCGCCTGGCTATCTGACATTATTTGGACCTGCTTATTTTCGATAGATCTTTAATTGTTTGGTTTTGCACATTGCTAGATTTAATACATCTAAGCCTAAAATATTGAAGCATGTCTTTCTATTACGTAGCTAAGGTTGGTATAAGAAATAATACTTCAGCCCCAGTGCCGCAGTATTTGACTCGTCTATGTAGTAGGTTTGTTCTCGTTATTGGATACTTGGTTTCCCTATAGGCGTCTTTGTTCTGTGTGGTATTAAAACCTCCATTTAGTTGTAAGATCTCTTCTTATAACTAGCACATCTCTATCACTAACCTTATAATAATTATGTAAACTGATCTAATTTTAAGATTTCTCAATGTTTACCTAATCTCTAACCACCTAATCTTGCCTCCCCCAGTATTACAATAATGAAAAATCAATTATTGCCTCCATTTCTGCTGTGGTGGTTGTTTTCAATGTTTCCGTTATTCTAAAAGAGTTTTTGAACCTTGCTTAGTCTCCTTATTATCGCTCTGGTGTTACAGTTCTTACCACCAGTTTGTTTCTTTAATATACTGTACCTGGTTTCAATTTCCATTTTTGTCCAAATGTGGAGTTCAGGTAAGTTTTGAATTAGTTGTAACCACCAGATAAAAATATTCGTTAATATTTAAGGCGTCGACTTGAATTTTGCTATGATTATATGTAACGGATAGTAAATCACAAGAACTTTACTGGATAAAGAATATTATCCAAAATAATTCTAAACTCAAATGTATTCAACACGAATAATGAAAAAGAAAAAATTCTTAAATCCCTACATACAGGGTGTCTGTAAAAGGTCTTTACAAAAAACATAACACATATTCCTTAGACCAAAATAAGTCAATTTAAGTGAAATTACCTAAGTACAAAGTTGCTTCGTTTGGGCCCCAGAGGGCCTTGAAGTTACAATTTTTAAATCGTTTTTCCCATATAAATTCAAAACGGCATATGCGATTTTGCTGAAATTTGGTATATTGGTAGAGTTTTATGTGGCAAAAAAATAGTATTAAAATTTTATCCGATAATAATACATAGGCGTAGAACTTGATTTTTTTAATAATTGCACCTTTAAAAATTCTACGCCAATGGAAGAAAAGGAGTTTGAGTATGAAACTTAGTTTGCGCAACTCATTTACTTCAAAAAAGGTACTCTTGATAAAACTCGATTACTCTCATGGTTTTCGCTAAATTTCTGTTTTAATAACTTAGAGTGTATAGGTTTCACAAAAATATTTATTTACAACATAATCAAAATAGAAATTTTACAAAAATTGTTCAAAATGTTCACCATTTTCACGCATACAAAGATTTATACGTCGAAGAAAATTAAAATGTATCCTTTCCATAACTTCTTCATCACCTCTAAGATTGTTTATTGCATCTTAAATACGTTGCCAGAGTTGTTCCTCATTTTCTACAGGTTCCCTGTAAACTGTGGATTTCAGATGTCCCCATAAAAAGTAATCCATCGGTGTTAGGTCTGGGGAATGCGGTGGCCAGTTTACAGGTGCGTCATTACCTCTGCCTATCCATTTGTGTGGGTATTGTTCATTCAATTGGTTTCTAACGTTTAAAGAAAAATGTGGTGGAGCTTCATCTTGCATAAACCACATATCTCTCCGAAGTTGGAAAAGTAAATCTTCTAACAATTCTGGCAACGTATTTTGTAGAAAATCCAAATAATTTTCTCCAGTTAATCTTCGTGGAAGTGTGACAGGACCAACAATGAAATTACCAATTATTCCAGCCCACACATTAATTTTGAATTCGTGCTGAAAATGGTTTACCTTTATTGCAAGCGGATTTTCAACGGCATAAACATGTTCATTATGGGTATTAGTTATACCTCTTCTTGTAAAACCCGCTTCATCGGTAAAGAGAACCTTCTTGACAAAGTTTGGATCTCTTTCTCTTTGCATATTAACAAATCGATAAAAACCCAAACGAATTTGAGGATCATGAACTAATAATTCTTGTACTGGCTTCTTATTATATGGATATAACAATTATTCTGTAAGCACTTTATGAACGACATCTTTACTTACTCCTAGTTTCCTTCCAATTCGTCTGGTGCTTAATTCTGGATCTTCTTCAACACGTTCTAAAATATCTTCTTCAACCTCAGGAATCCTTACAAAATGTCCTCTTCTATTATCAGCAGTGTTGGGAGCAAAGGAACCGGTCTCCCGAAGACGTCTCTCAACAGCAGCAAAAGTTGGGTGGCTAGGTACACGACGATTTGGAAACCTTTCAGAGTACACCCTGACACTCTCTCGAGCATTTCAAAACTTTCAATCGTTAACAAGAGATTAGGTGTTAAAACTTGACAATATTTTTATTTAGATGAAACTATGGAAACCAACAATAAATGTTTTTGTATACGTATTGCAGGCAAATAATTAATATTCCTCAAAAAATCGTACATGGCAAGAATCGAGTATTTTTGTTAAAAGTCTCGATTAGAGGTGTTGAAGAAGATATGAAAAAAATACATTTTTATGTTTTTCATCATATAAAATTTTGTCCGATAATAATACATAGGCGTAGATCTTGATTTTTTAAATAATTGCACCTTTAAAAATTCTACGCCAATGGCAGAAAAGGGGTTTTAGTATGAAATTTGGATTGGGTACTCATTTACTACAAAAAAGTACCCTTGATAACACTCGATTTACTCTCATGGTTTTGACAAAGTTTGTATTTTAATAATTATTGTTTATGTTCTAAAATTACTAAAATGCAAATTTCGTCAAAACCATGAGAGTAATCGAGTCTTATCAAGAGTACCTTTTTTAATGTAAATGAGTTGCGCAATCTAAATTTCATACTCAAACTCCTTTTTTTCCATTGGCGTAGAATTTTTAAAGGTGCATTTATTTAAAAAATCAAGTTCTACGCCTATGTATTATTATCGGACAAAATTTTAATACCATTTTTTTTGCCACATAAAACTCTACCAATATACCAAATTTCAGCAAAATCGCATATGCCGTTTTAAATTTATATGGGAAAAACGATTTAAAAATTGTAACTTCAAGGCCCTCTGGAGCTCAAACGAAGCAACTTTGTACTAAGGTAATTTTACTTAAATCGACTTATTTTGGTCTAAGGAATATGTGGTATGTTTTTGTAAAGACCTTCTACAGACAACCTGTATGTAACAGACACCCTGTATATAACACAATACCATATTTGTTTTATTTTTTTTTTTTAATACCCCATAATGGACGTTTATCAATGTTACAATCTAATCAGAGGTTGATCAATGAGTAATTTTATCCTAACCAAACTTAACTTGGGTTTTGCAATATTCAAAACTAGTATACCTTTATTTAAGAGAAGAAAATAAGTGGACATAGAAAAGTATACTACGTTACACGAGTTGTAAGCCTATTACGCACTCGTGAAATTTACGAACTCAACGCTGCGCGGCTTCGTGCGTAATGGGTTACTTACAACTCTTGTTACGTAATATACTATTTCAAGGGAATTGTTAGGCTTTACGCTGATGTTATTCCTGAAAACATGGTGAAAGACAGGTTGAACCATTACAAGCTGGACAATAAAATTAAGAATGTTTTCTCAGCTGGTATATTTCAAAACAATTTTTACGCCTTCTACATTTCGATCATTTCTTTAGAATATTATTTTGGCGTATTTTTACAAAATGAGGTCTATTTGTAACAGATTCTCTATTATTTTCAAACGGAAATCATATGACATTCTATTTGGGCTAATAGCGTTGTAAAGTATGTGGGTATTAAACAGATAAAAGAAATATAAATGTCAAGTTTTTTCTACCTCTGGAAAGTTTTAAGATCACTCGGATAGTAGGCTAGCAAAAAACTGTTTTTTTTAGAAGGAATTTAAGAGGTGGACGGCTGAAATTCCATGCCTAAAAATAAAGATTTGGTAAATGTATTGCAATTAAATAAACCAGTCGTGTGTCGCGTAATCAGTCGTATAGGTAATTGCATAAACCCTTAAGTATCCCTCCCATTTTATCTCTTTATCTCTTTCAAGAGCGAATTGTTTAAAAATTAACCACAAAATGTTTTTAGTATATGATTTATGTATTGCAATGATTAAGGGATTCTTTTTGGACGTTCCTGGCGATTTTCCAAATGTTAAAAAAATCCTAAAATTGCTTTATATGTATGTGGATATTAATCGTGTTGTTTTAACTCAAACGCCACTTCAAGCTTAGAGTATTTGCTGCTCAATGTAACCTCTTTCAACTGGAGTACGGTGGATTTGCCTTATCTCGAAACGCACAAATATTTTGAAGAAACTTCCGTAAACAAGTCGAATACAGAGCAAAATAAGATGGCAGCCGGCAGCACAAGCGTATAACCCAGCCATAACTTCTGATTTAAGATTTTCTCTCTGTGAATCGGATTAGAGTAAGCTTTATTCAAGCTTCTGTTTTGGTATGTGCTTTGCTCTAACAACGACGGTCGTAGCTTCTCATATTCGATGCGGCTGGAAAATGAATTGGGAGGGTGGTCTATTCCTGCTGTGGACGGATTATGGAGCGAAACCGGTGAAGGGACGTTTTTATTTCCGAGGAATTATTCGCATTCATTGTCACGATTGTATTCGTATCATGAAAATGACATTTGTTTCACGTAATTTAACACCGACTGCCACTTTTGGCGGTGGAATCTCAATAGTATCGTATAATATATTTATCTGGCCTATTTGGTGTTAAGTAGGTTTTTCCGGAATATTCATTGTTTTCCTAAACAGGACAAATGTTACGAGCTACCCTCATTCTACGAATTTCTGTCCTTCTCTAAGTTGGCGCTGTATTCCAAATAAAGGGAAGAAAATTATATTTATGTTTTGTGTTAATGCCTGAGTCTTTAGAAAAAGTTGTTTAAATCGATAATATTTAGTTATTTATTAATAATAAGGAGTACGAACAGGACGAATCCAAAAATAGTACTCACAATTTACAATATAACAATAACAGTAATTGGCATTAGTTTTAACACAAGTAAATTAAAAAAAAATCTGATGTGTCCAACACATGACTTTCCTATCTAGTTATTATAGACTTTTTCCGGTTATTTTGTACAACCTATTGCAGCATCTCTATAAATGTTTAGAGGATAAACTAAATATATACATTGTCCACATACATCTACTTCGAAACATTTTTCTATAGATATTCATTGAAAACGAAAATACTGAAAAATTTAAATTTAGCACTTTTCCATTACGGACCATTTTAGAAAAATCATGTATAAACAAAAATTATAGAGATCGATATCGCAAACAACTTTTAGTTCAACAATTTTCATAAAAATCAGAATTTTGCACATTTTGTCAAATTTCTCGAATACGGACCATTTCAGGAAATTTTGACATAAAACAAAAATTATAGATAATAATATAAGGAGTAACTTTTATTTGAACAATTTTTTTCTCTAAACATAAATAACAGATATATTCCAAAACATATAAAAACGGCCTCCCATAAAGTACCCCCCCTAGATGTTCCGACTTTGTCCAAAATCTAATCATTTCACGTCAGGCCGAAATAAACCTTAAGTTTAAAATTTAATATTTTTTTCTTTATCCGTTTTTGAGTTTTCTTCAAAAGTCGAAATTTAAACATTTTCTCAAATATCTGGAATACGGTCCATTTTAGAGAAATTATGTATAGAATAAAAATTATAGAGAATTATATTACAAACAACTTTTATTTGAATAATTTTTATAAAAAATTATTTTTTTTACATTTTGTCAAATTTTTCGAATACGGACCATTTTAGGAAAATTTTGTATAAAACAAAAATTATAGATAATTATATTAGAAGTAACTTTTATTTAAAGAATTTTCTTCTCCACACGTAAATAACAGATATATTCCATAAAATATAAAAATGACTACCTATAAAGTACCCCCAGATGTTCCGACTCTGCCCAAAATCTAGTTAGTTCATTATACGCTGGAATAAAGCTTAAGTTTAAAATTTGGTGTTTTTTTGTGTATCGGTTCATGAGTTATGCGACATACAGACACACACACACACACACACACACAAACACACAAACACACACACACACACACACACACACACACACAAACACACACAAACACACACAAACACACACAAACACACACACACACACACAGACACACACACACACACACACAGACAGACAGACAGACACACACACAGACACACACACACACAGACATAATCGCGAAAATAGTCAAAACGGATTCAGGGGACCTCAAAACGTAAAAATCCCGTCGAAAACTCGAGGTCGAAAAAAATCATGATTCCTATACTTTCCTTATATCTGTATACAGGTATTTGAATAAATCAGTTTGTTTTCTTTCCTCATGAACTCCATTGATTTTAATTGAAGGTAGGTTTTTATTGAGTCCTACAAATGTTGGTAAAAAGGCAATAAATTTTATTTTCGAGATTTATAAACTTAGACAATTTGCATCCAACCAGTTGTTAACAGCATTTAGTACTTGTGAATTTTCCCAATCCTCATCCCATGTATTCCTGATAGTAGACAGTATTTTTGTGGATAAACTAAATTATGACAACTGTCTCAATTTTAGAAATACTTTTGTACGTTTTCTGAACCAGTATTCGTTTTGGAAGATTTAAAATATCCGCAAAACTTCTAGGACATCAGTATTTATTGTGTCTATATTTGAGGATTCTACTGCTTGAATTAGAATTTAAAAACCAAATTAATAATTTAATATTATACTTATAATACCCTTAACAGCTATGAAAGTCGTTTTCACAGACCATTCGCTTTTTCCAGAAAAATATTCTCTTTTTTTCATGACAAAATAATTGACCTCCATTTAATCCGCCATTATTATTGCACCACAAAACCAGAAAACTACAAAAGGTTTTTTCACAGAGCTCCGGTTTCATGGCAAATTGCTTTGAGTTGGATATAATAAATTTTTGATATGATGTTGAACTCAGGCGCTTGATTAAAAGTTTGCGTTGTACTATAATCCTAAACGTAACAGCTTTCATAGCATTACAGTTTTAATTTTAGTTTAAGTATCGTAAATATTTAATTTTGGTCTATACCGCTAAGTGGTAAAAGAGTACATGATTTTAAGCATATGCGTCGCGTATAAAATTAATCACTTATAATGAAAGTCTTGAATTAAAAATATTTTTTTTTAACCACGTTTGCAAAGTATGAAGAAGTAATCAGTAAACCGTTCAGTAGAATATAATTTCATACATTGGCGACTCCTGGTAATTTAAAATGGATTTTCAATTTTTTGCAAATATTTTAGCATTTGTAAGTTGGGATCAAAACTTTGTACCAGCGCCAATCGCTGTTTTTTGGTTTTGTAGTTATTATCATTATTACAGTTTTTAAACACTACAGTTATTAACTAACCTGCTGTAATTTAATGATACTCGTATATAATCGATAAATAATCGATAAATAATCGATAAATAATCGATAAATAATCGATAAATAATCGATAAATAATCGATAAATAATCGATAAATAATCGATAAATAATCGATAAATAATCGATAAATAATCGATAAATAATCGATTAATCCGAAAGAATAGATTATTTTAAATAATCGATGATAGATTATTTATTTTGATAATCGGCCAACCATAGTTATAACTTAACGATTTTAGCAATCATTTAGCTATACAGTTGTTTAAATAGGAAATTTTATTTATTTTAATTGGAATTTTTTTATTAATTTATAGCAATTTACAAAAAAAAACTTGAATTAGCCAAAAAGCAAAAATCTACGAAAATAGTAGAAATATACGAAATGTGGCAACATTGGATGGATCAAAGTCAGAATGACCCGACCAAGCTGAATAGAGTTGTTTTTTTTATTACATTTGTATTAGACTTATTTTAATGTCATTACTACAAGTAGGATGTCCAGAGCACGTGACCCTGACCCCTTAAAAATGGTGACATGTAGACACAAATTACGTCAACTTTCCTTAAATTTAAGAGTCAACGATTATTTTTCTTAGAAACTGTTATCGCGTATCTTATTTCGTTATTCTGGTTTACAACATTTTTATGTGAATTATTTACTTGATAATTAGATCTCTTGGTAGTTAGATATATTATGTCAGATGTTAGATGTTTTTCAGCATCTTACAGAGTCAAACTTCAAAATTCAGATAGACAAGTCCGAATTTTTAAGGAAAGAAGTGGCCTACTCAGGTTACATTGTGACTCCAGAGGGCGTCAAACCGAACCCCGATAAAATAAAAGCGATCAAAAAATAGCCAATACCTTCAACAACAAAACAAATTAAAGGTTTTATAGGGTTGTTAGGATATTATCGCCGATGTATTCAAAATATCGCCAAAATAACAAAAGCATTAAGTAAATGTTTAAAAAAAGGAGCAAAAATCGTAAACGATTCGGAGTTTATTAAATGTTTCGAAACATTTGTTAATTAACGAACGAATTTTGCAATACCCTGACTTCTCAAAAACCTTCAATTTAACCACGGATGCAAGCAATGTCGCTCTGGGGGCTGTTCTCTCGCAAGGCCCTATTGCATATGCATCTAGTACCATAAATGACACAGAACAGAATTATTCAGTTATTGAAAAGGAACTGTACGGCTGAATATTTAATATTATAACAGACCATAAACCCCTTAAGTGGCTCTTCTCCTTAAAAGAAGAAAACACAAAATTTACTCGCTGGAAATTAAAATTATCAGAATTCACATATAACATAATTTACAAAAAAGGTATCCTAAATTTAAACGCCGACGCTTTATTTAGAATCGAACTCCATACTAAAGAAACAGACCCATTTTGGCAACAAATAGAAAATATATTAAAAGATGCTGAAAATTACAACGACCAAAACTCAGATCTTTTTAGTTATAATACACAACAACTTACCAAAATGACATTAATAATTTATATCCCGAGAACATACCTATTTTTGAAAACTCCTTAAAAAATAATAGAGTAAAAATAAATGACGATATAGATAATATATCTCTACAAGTTAAAGTTGACTTAGATGCTCACACTGAGAGAGCACACGAAATAGATACATTACAAAATGATCAAATTGAAAACTGGTTAAATTCTACAATTTCACCAGTAAAAACATCAACAAATTAATATTTTACACCTACTAAATAAATAAACAATTCTCAAATAGTTCGGCTGCTTTTTACCCTAATATAATGTGAAGTCATAAAACTATAAATAGCATTTTTCTCAGAATACCGAACGTCGAACACCTGTGTTTTTAAGTGCACAGCGGTGCATTGGAACAAAATGAGTGTCCGGCGCATAGTGAACGAAGCACAAATGACGTATTTCATTATGTCATGATGTTTTCATTGGTTGAAAGCGAATAGGTGCGTGAACTATGCCCCGGACACTCAGTTCGTCCCAACAGTATATATTAAGGTGAGCTCGATGCGAGGAGTTCAGTTGTAAGTTTGCCATCATTCAGTAGTTGTCTTAGTGCCACCAAAGAATCAGTTGTCTTTTTGCCATCATCGCTCACAGTTGTTTGCTATCCGAACGTTACTTTCTACATTTTTACAAGCGTTTAATGCAGTTTATTTTCTGGTGCAAGTTATATCTTCTACAATTATTATGGCATAAGAAATTCTACAAACAAATGTTTTCAAGTTGGTAACTAAAAAATCAACTATATTAGTTAATCAAATTGTGATGAACTAAAATTGTAAATATTTAAAACTGTTTAGTGAAGATAAGTGAATCAACCACTATGTATTTACTTCAGTGAAAATAGTAAATTAAAAACACTTCTTTTTATACTACCTATGACTCGTTAGTTATTTCTACAAAAGAACCCAATTCTTCTAACACCAGCGACATATGCTACAGAACATTTCTACCAAAGAAATATTCGGAAGTAACACCGGTATTTTTTCAGAAAACAATAACGATAGTGACAACATTAGTATACTTTCTAATTTAACTCACAATCCGAATTTTGAAATGCCCACAATAAACACAGCTGTGAACTACGGACAAAACCAAATAATTATCAGTGACGTAATATATTCACCAGCTACCACAAAAATAAAAATTCTTCTAAAAAAAAAGACGAATTATTGCTTAAATTTCAAAGAATAATCTTGAATCAGATGCAATTAATCTTATAGATTAGAGTGGTCGCCAACCTGTCGATCGCGAGCTACCGGTAGCCCGCGGAGGCAATTCTGGTAGCTTACGAAAACTCCACAAAAAAATCTAATTGTCATAATATTAAACATAAACAGCGATCTGCCGCTGACGCCATCAAGCTAGAATCGGCTAGAACCGACCAGCCGGACCAGCGCGTTAGTGTTCGAAAACGATCAGGATTGCTTAGAACGGGATAAATACGCACGGCGCGGCGACATTGAGCTTAGTTTAAAACTGAACGCGTAACCAACGTCCAGCGGTTGGGTTAGTAGAGAACAACAAAAAATAATATTATGGCAAGCAGTTGTAAGATGGTAAAGACATACCACTTTCATTCGGAATGGGAAGAACAATACTTTTTTACAGAAGTTAAAGATAAAAATGTGTGTTTGTTATGTAATACTTCGGTCTCCGTTGCTAAAAAAGGAAATATTGAGAGACATAAAACTGTACATTCTAATTTGGAAAAATCATTCCCACTACATTCTGCCGCCAGAAAGGAGAAACTGAAACAGTTAAAAAAGCAGTTAATTGGACAACAATCACTATTTTTAAGAACAATCGACAAAAATAAGGCTGCAACTGCAGCATCGTACCGTGTGTCCCAAATAATTGCACAAAAAAAAAGAAACCTTATGAAGACGGGGAAATGATAAAACTGGCATTTTTAGAAACTGCTGATTCGTTATTTGCCAACTTTAGAAATAAAGACGAGATAGTTTTAGCTGTAAAATCTATGCAACTTTTTGCTAATACAGTGATGAGACGTGTAGAAGTAATGAGCAATGATATTTTTTTACAGTTAAGAACTGACTTAGATAACTGTGTTTATTTTTCACTTCAACTGGATGAATCAACAGATGTCGTTGACACTGCCCAGATGGCTGTGTTCGTCAGGATGGTTTTTAGTGATTTTATGATTAAAGAAGATCTTTTGAAGTTTATTCCACTGAAAGGATACACTGCTGGACAGGAGTTGTTTTCTCATTTAAAAAATATTATTTCTTCCGAGAAAATTCCAATATCGAAAATGGTAGGCTTGACAACCGATGGTGCTCTAGCTATGATGGGTTGTGATAAGGGTCTGGTGGCGTTATGTCGTAAAGATGAAACTTTTCCGCAATTTCTCTGTTACCACTGCATTATCTAACAGCAAAATTGTGAACAAGATTAGAGCTCAAGCGTTACAAAGAAGAATATTCAAAATCTTGGCCGATGAAGTTGACTGTCAATACGGGGACCTACTCCTTCACTCTGAAGTCCGATGGTTAAGTAGAGGACGGGGGCTGAAACTTTTTAATGATGTCCTATCTGGCATAGTTCAATTTTTCAAACAACGCGATGAACCGACTCCGGAACTAGAAAATTCAATCTGGCTTAGAGATTTTGGTTTTCTTGTGAACATTACAGAAAAATTAAATGAACTTAATTTGCAGCTTCAGGGGAGAGACAAAGAACTAGCGAAAATGATTTCTGATATAAAAGCATTTATCAAAAAGCTGGAGTTTTGGGAACAAAACCTAATTAACAGCGATGCCGAGCATTTTCCTATTCTTTCAGAAAAAATATCTCAAATTCCATTAGAACCCTATGACAGCAAATATCATGTAGAAATAGTTTCTACCCTGAAGAATAACTTCAAAAATCGTTTTAAGGATTTCAACGAAATAGCTTTAGTAGCACAGTTTGTTGTTTCATCCTTTATGGAAATTGATATCCAACAGTTTGCAACTTGTGTTATGCAGAACTTTGGCGAAGACATCGCTGCAACAGAAATGGAAGTAATTGAGTTTCAAAATGATTTAGCCTTAAAATCGTTAGTCTTAAGTACCAAATGTATCTGGCCTATTGTAAGTAAAGACAAATATTCAGTTCTATGCCGTGTTGCCTTGAAAGTGAAAGCATTATTCAGTTCAACCTATTTGTGTGAATCTTCTTTTTCCAATATGAAGTTTATTAAGAACAAATATCGCAATCGACTTACAGATGAACATTTGGATAATTGTATTCGAATGGCTGTATCAAATTATACTGCAAACATTAAAAAAAATATCGATGAGTCTGAGTGTCAGCCTTCTTATTGAACGTGCTTTTTTATTTTTCAATGTTTATGTTCATGATAGTGCGTTACTTTTTTGTTGTTATTATTAACTATTTTTAAATCTTCGTTTGGTAGGTAGAAATGTAGCTATGAACAAGTACGTACTAGTAATATTAGTTATTTTGTTTATTAGTTTATTATTAGTACCTATGTATTATGTATTACCAGTTAAATAGTAAAATAAATACATATAATGATAAATTCACTGTGGATTCACATTTACGTTGCGTTACGTGGCTTCCGTGTGGGTAGCTCGCTGTTTATTCCAAAATTAACAAAGTAGCTCAACACATTGAGAGGTTGGCGACCACTGTTATAGAAAATTACGCTAATCCAGACGGCGTTCATTACATTTATTTTGAAAATCCTAATATGTCATTCTTAGTAATCCTACAAAATTATTTTAAAAACTCTGCTATCAAATTTAAAAAATTATTAGACATTACAACCAAAGACGAAGTTAGTGAACTTATACAAGCCTATCGCGAAGGCAAAACACACCACAGGGGTATAGATGAGATATATTTGAGACAAAGACAAATATTATTGGCCTTTCATGAAAAACTCGATATAAACTTATATAAATGATTGCGAAATTTGCAAATAAAGCAAATACGAAAGAAATCCCGTAAAAATAAAAATTAATCAAACCCTTACTTCAACAAAACCCTTTCAATTCTTATTTATAGATACATTAACTCTCGAAGGTACCAAATTTTTGACAATCGGTGACAATTTTTCAAAATATGCACAAAAGCATACCATCTGACAAGTCTTTGTAGCACCGAAATCGTTACCAACCTTATAACATTCTTCTCTCACTATGGTATCCCTCAACAAATATACACCGACAAAGGTACTGAATTCAAAAATACTGTATTTACAAAACATCTCAACCTACATAAAATTAAAATACATTTTTGTTGTCCTGAACACCCACAATCACAAGGTTCCATAGAAAGATTACATTCGACAATTATAGAACACATACGGTTACTTAACACTAAAGATTCTCTTAAAACACCAATTCTTTTGAAAATGCCTTATGCGATTATGGCATATAATCACTCTGTACATTCTAGAACCAAGCGAAAACCTATATACATAATTAACGGACATATGAACCCTTTTAACTTAGATATTTACAAAATTCTTATTAATGACTACACAAATGACCACAAAGAAAGAACAAAACTGCTATATTCAAAAATTAATGAAGATTTGTCAAAAGAAAAATAAAACCGTATGGAAAAAACAATAAAACCCGTGATGACCCTAACATTTTTCACCAAAACCAAAAAAAAACATATGTTAAAAAGCATATAAGGCAGAAACAACCCAACAAATTCAATAAATCTACTGAAATAAAAAAGGTCAATATCGAAAATAAAACTGTTTCTACAGATTTTAAAAACAAAATTCACATGGACATTCTCAAACGACCTTTACAAAAACTTGCGATTTTCCTAACTCAAACTCTTTAATTTCTTTCAGATCACTGGGAATCTTTGAACACTCCCAAAATATAATTACCTTAGAAAATACGACTTAATCAACCCTTTTCCAAAATCCAAAATCCAAAATCGTGACATTATCTGTGTGGAAATTTACTATGCATTTAATACTCATTAGACTGAGCGACAACTTTATTAAAATAATTTCGCCATATAATGTGTTAGAGTAATATTATGAAATGATTAACCGGCTGATATTTCACGTTCGACAAGCTAAAGGAAATATTATTGTTTCTCTAGGGTTATGAAATATCCAGTTAAAGCGGAAAATGGCTTACTTATACTTTTATCCTGAAACTAATTTTCCTTAGGAACTTTCACGTTAACCAAGATATTTCTCGCCTATTGATCGGACCACAAAGAAAATGAAATAAATCTTTGTTTGGTTTCTTTTCTTTATCTGTATTATATTTTTTTTTTCGTCTTCTTATAAAGCCGGATTTTCTGTATGTGGCTTCTTTATATATCATTATTTGTATTGACTTTTTTTTTTAAATTACGAAGTTATGGAATGATTTGTGGCTTTTACTACTTGAAATGTTGTATTTCTGCCAAACACAGAACATATTTAGAAACAAGGAGAATTAAATTGGTTATTGGGACCGAAAAATTGAAAAATTGAGTAAAAGGTTTTGGAATAAATTCCTGAATAAAAATAAATCAAGTCCTTGTCCCTTTGGCATTCGGTATCAATATCCTAACTGCTGGAATCTAATAATAAAGAAGAGACGATAAGGTCTAATTACAACTTATTATTTTTAAATCTCACTTTTACTATTTAAAAATTATTCACTGAATTTCATAATGTTTTTATTAACTAGATTTCTGTGATCGATTGAATTCGCTTTGATTCGACAATTGTTCTGAAAACTTAACAATATCGAACAAAATGAGGCCTTCATTTTCTAGAAGTCTTCTGACATTCAATCATCAATACTGCATAGTTGGCTAAAGAAAATATAAAAAAGTGGAGATAATAAGACTGATGAACTGTTCAAAGAGAGATAAACACAATCCTTCACAGGGCCCTAATTTGTTTTTGAAATAAGCAAAAGATCTACTGACAACAGATAAGGGAACATATAATCAGTTAGCTCGGACTAAGAAAGCTAATCGTGAATGGTGGTGGGTGAGATTTTCTAGGTTTTCCTCACCTGTAAGTCAAATTGCACCATAAATCATCTTGAAGTCGCCCCGGAGAGCCACGGCAAATAATAGTAATAGCCGACCCTTTTTCAGGACAAGCTCAGCTTTTGGGGTTCAAATTCACTCGTAAGAGGGTGAATTAGGGAGAGTAATATTATTATGTTTATGAAGACCCCATATACCTGGTGTACAAATTAAAGTGTTACAGTTAAATACCGTCGAAATATGCATTTTATAAAAAAAGTTTCAGGCAAAAGTTTTATAGTTTTTTGGGGGAACATTTTGGCTAAATTGATTTTTTATAGCTGACCATAATATAGCCATATCGAGGTGAATTTTTTTTTCAGATTGGAACCCCAATTTTTTTTTTCTTTTTTTCTTAAAGTTCATAAAATAATAAGAAATTTTTAAGGGAAACAATATTTTTATTGGAGTTCTACTTAATGAGTGACACCTACTTGAAAATTTTGCTGCGCAATAAAAAAGTTGGCCTTATTATGGTTAGCTATAAAAAAAATGACTTTAACCAAAATGTTTTCCCCTAAAAACTATATAACTTTCGTCAAAAACGTTTTTTTATAAAAGGCGGTATTTAATTGTAACACTTTAATTTTACAGAAGGGACAAAAAACTATCTAAGTTATTCAAATATATAAATAAAAACATATTTTTTTTTGTTTAATATGAACTATTGATATTTTAATGAATTCCTAACAATAATATATGGAAAAAAAGCGTTGTTTTATTTTATTTTTATCAATAAAAACGTCTTTTAGATTTAGAGAAGCATAATATTCAAACTCTTTTCGGAAATAGAGGATTTTCCTACGTGAAAAAAAAAGTAATTTGAAAAAGTAATATTTTCTTTTTATTTATCAGATATACAAAATTAAGATCATAAATACAAAAGATAATAATAAATTAAATGAAAGAAAATGAATAAAGTGGTATACTTTTGTTCATGAGGGATATTGTCATAATAATTATAATATGGAATGATTTGCTTCAGATACTGTAGATCTCAAAACTTTCTAGCGGCTATTTTGCGCTTCTCTTTGTGTAAGGAATTCAGAACGCACAATGGATGCTGTACAATATTACACTTTCTTTAAGGCAATACCTGCCATTCATCTTCAAACATTAATTTATAAAAGATAACACCATCAGGTGTGTATCTGAGAGCGCTTCCTATTTCTTCCTGGTTGGCCATTTTTGTAAAATTCGAGGTACGTGACATTCGTACGGTTTTGGCTTTCTACGAGCTGTTCTGCATAGTATGACCTACCTCAAGATATTTTTGAATCATTGTGGTATTGAAATTCATTGCAAAATTTGGAAAAGCATTACTCAAAATAGCATTATTATTTTGGTAGGTGCATCCATCGCTGTAAATAAATATAACTTTTTCAAAGTTTTCATCGCTAGTATCTTATTCTCAAAAAAATGAATTCATATAGTTGCAAATTCATCTAAACTCACCCCATCTTCTGTTTCATTCCACGCATAGCAATATCCATGTTTACTGCTAAAGTTGAGAAAGCACAAATTATGAACTTGCAGTTTAGTTCTGTAATATAAACTGCTGACATTAGATTTTATGGCCATCAGAACACCTTGTAGATCAGCAGTGAATACAAGTAAATGTTAATTTTTATCACGTTCCTTTTCGACTCGTGTTTCGTTTTTGCAGTTGAATAATAAGAAGAACACCAATTCTTAACGTAAAAGTCGCATAAACTTTTTTTCTACGCCCACATGGATATAAGCTTGTCTACGCATAAACTACAAAACGGAAAAGTATACTATTGCCATTAACTGAACGAATATATTTTATATCCATTCTATGCAGTGAGAATATTGCAAAAAAATTAAATCCACCAATCACCGTTCATATTTTGATCAACCGTCAGCTATTATTTTTAAAATTTTAAATAAATAAGAATTCTTTCAAACCAATTGTCAGTATATTTTCTAGTTATTGAGATTAAACATACATTAAAATAAGTTATTCTTTTATAAAATCGAAAAATAATTGCATTTCTGTTTTTATTTCGTCTATAATTATAAATAATTTGTTAATTTAAATAAAACTTTATAAAGTCAGTTTAATTAAAGCAACAAAAATTAAATAATAGATGGTCCTTTGGTAAACGTTATTGCTTTCCACACGAAAGACTCGAGTTTGATTTTTGGATATGGAAAAATTAAATAAACTTTTTTCTTTTTTTTTTTCGTTTATTTTATTTTAAAAATTATTAAAAGTCATAAATTATTTTAAAATTTTATTTTGTCTTAAATAAATAACCTAAAATATTTTTTTTATTTGTAAATTTTCGTTAATGGGTCGTAGAAAAAATATTCTGTAATAATAGGAATAACTGCTATATCCATTAGATATTATGAGCTATAAAATTTCCTAATAAAATAATGCTTTTTATATTTTTTTGAGTCTGGAAATTGTACTCACCTTCACAGTTTTTATCACCAAAAACACAAACTTATTAAACAATACTAATTTGCTCCGCAAGCGGCAACTAGCAGTGTTGATTTTACAGGTGGTCCAAAAAAACTAATGTTATTATGAGGGAATGAATATTTCAAAGCCTAATACATTCAAGCACGAGGATATAAAATTATTAATTTGAAATAATCATAAAAATTATATAAAAACAATTAAAGGGAATATTATTGAAAATATCAATAACTTTTAGAACAATATAAATAGTAAAATAAATGAAGGACATTGTTAGTATTTCTTTGAATTTGAAGGTAAAAAAGTTTGAGCGTTTTGATTTAACCGAAAAATCAAACAATAGACAATTAGACTTTTTAAATTATTCTTGTAATCACTTTGACGTCGAAGATGAACCGCGAGACTAAGGGGCATTTTCGTTCTTGCGGCAGTTAAGCAGAAATTTCACGTCTTGGATGACTGACCATTGGAGTTAGCTGACTAGCGGTTACCCATTTATCACGTGAATCAAATGATGATGAATAAATATATGATGAATGGGAAAAAGTAGGGCATCCAAATAGTGACACAATAAGCCATTTGCGCTTCAGTGCCGCTATGAGAATCCCAAGAAGAGGAAAAGCAGACTGGACCCCAAGCGTGACGGGAGGAGCCTGTCATAATTCCTCGATGGGGGAAGGGAGGATTAAAAAGCTGAAAAAATCACTTTGATGGTTGTGATCGAAATTAAATTACTCTTTTAGGCTACAATGAAGCTATGAAGAGATTGAAACCGAAAAAATCAGCATGCAAACATAATTTTCTTTCAAACGTCTTAATAAACTGCAGATATTTCCTAAAAAACCTTCATTACATATTTTCAATTTAATTTTAAAATTTTTGATGTATCCAACAAAAAGAAAACTATTAAGTTAAAAACATATTCATAAATCTGGGCATAAACAAAATACTGATGGGAATTGGAATAACACGAATAGCATGATTAATTATAACGTTTCTTTTTATAATACCCGAAGCAATAATTTGTTTTACTCAGATACAAGTAATACTAATTACTTTAAAAATTCTCCTTTACATAGGTGTATTAAAACTCTCGACACAATAATGAACGTACTAGAAGTTGATATTTTTTCTATTTCCGAAAGTGCATTCAAAAATTGCTTAAAAAAACACTTTTTGTCTAGTGTACCTTAAAATCTTAAATTACGACATATTTTTTAATGTAAAATTTTTGAATTTCTGTTATAATGCAATAACTTTAGTATTCTTTCTGTTCTCTTATTTCTTATTTCACATTTATTTCGTTATCTAGTGTAATAATATTTTGTTATTAATTAGGTTTAAAGTTGTTTAGTTTAAACCCATTATGTAAGAAGCATTGGGAACACTTTTTTGGGTATGTCCTGTTTGTGTTCCAAACAAAATAAATAAATAAATAAATAAATAAACACGTGCTCCGTCTAAAATTTTTGTACACATTCTCTAGGTATAGTAAAATATATAACCACATAAAAAAATTTTAGTATAGGAATAATAATAAAGTCGTATCTAACGAATCGTCAACACTTTGTTAGATTCAATGACAGTAATTCGAAACTCTTCATAGCGAATTCTGGTGTACCACAAGGGTCGATTCTGGGACCACTTCTATTTGTCATTTTTATCAATGATATAAGTGATTATATTAAACATTTTAAATTTCTATTATATGCAGATGATCTGAAGCTGTTTAGACAAATCTCATCTGCAGCTGATGCTGAGTTACTACAAGGGGATATCACAGCAATATCAAAATACTGTCATATCAACGACCTCTCATTCAATATACCTAAATGTAATATAATCACTTACACTAGGAAGAAGAATCCCATCATAACAGATTATAAAATTAACTATACCTTAACAAAGAGAACAAACGAAAGCAAAGATTTAGGGGTGGTTTATTCTTCAAATTTTAATTTTAATAAACATATAACAATATTAACAACATACTGCTACAGAAGACTCGCATTTATTCTCAGGGCTTGCCATGATTTCTCTACCGAAACATGCAAGGTTCTATATAATGCATTCGTACGATCTAAAATAGAATATGCCTGTATAATTTGGTCACCCAAAACAATCCTTTATAATAATACCTTGTAAAAAGTGCAGAAGCGTTTTGTCAGATCTATACACCTGAAAAAATATGGAGACTACCCCTTACGTATCTCTTACCAGAGCCAGTTAATAGATTTTAAAAATTAAAATAACCAAAAAAGGTTGACAGCTGTGTGCAAGTAGTTTAGATTCAAAAGGAAAAACTTGTATTTCGTGCAAAACTTTTTTATTAATCAATGCAAAGCGCTTTCGGCTTATTTGCCATCATCAGTGCTCATTGTCCACAACGTATCCAACAAGTTCCTGGTCATCCTCACTCCCAAAATTATATATTTCGGGATATTTACTTGCTAAATCATAATTTTGTTAATATTAATATTTTCAAATTTAAATTTCTCACTTCATTTTGGTTCAAGTTGTCGCTTGTCACCACTGTCATGTGGAAACGGTTTAAACAACTTGAACCAAAATGAAGAGAGAAATTTAAATTTGAAAATATTAATATTAATAAAATTATGATTTAGCAAGTTGTAAATATCCCGAAATATATCATTTTGGAAGTGAGGATGACCAGGAACTTGTTGGATACGTTGTGGACAATGAGCACTGATGATGGCAAATAAGCCGAAAGCGCTTTGCATTGATTAATAAAAAAGTTTTGCACGAAATACAAGTTTTTCCTTTTGAATAGATTTTAATATTGAAACACTATTTAGCAGAAGGAACAAAGCCCAATTAACATTTATAACAAATATTTTATATGGAAATTTTAATTTACCCGAATTACTAGCCTCCATCAATTTCAGCGTACCAGACATTCGCCTTAGGCAAAGATACACATTATTTTCCAACAATAATTTATTCTCACCTATTAATAATTCGCTTCAAACACTAGATCGGTTCATGATTAGCAGTAACATTGACCTTTTTAATATGTCTTTCAACAAATTGAAATCAATATTCGATAAACATACATTTTAACAAAAACTATTGTAACTTATATAACTCTTAACATAACACATTATATTTTTATTAATTGTATACCATTGTTAAATTTATTTTTAGTTTTAGTAATTATTGTAAGTGTACCAAACTGTATAACATGTAAATGGATTGCATTCTGTTTGTTTTGCAGTATAAATAAATAAATACTTAAAACATGGTTTTGTAAATTAAAGATCAATAAATACAAACTTATCAATTTTTACAGAACATGCAACCATTAGATACACTAGTTTCCGATTTTACTAAAGCTTTCGAGCAGGTAAATCATGTTATATTATTATATAAATTAAACAAATTGTCATAGGGAACTTACTGAACTTACTCAGAAGCTATTTACAAGATGGACACTTTTCATAAAATACAATGGAAAAATTTCTAACCAATATCACTTAAACTTGGATACGCCACAGGGCTCTAACCTTGGTCCATTACATTTTTTAATAATTATCAACGACCTTCCTTTCTCTCTAAACATTTCAGTGTGTCTACGGTAAAAATACACACAGTGCTACACAGTCTCTATAGCACTTCAAAGAGATATTAATAATGTTTTTTTTTTTTAATGGAGTGATAATCTCTCGCAATAAAGAGCCGATTATTTTTAAATATACAATGGATACTGATCTGTTTAAGAGAGTCTCCCAAATAAAAGATCTTGGCGTTAACTATAATAATCAATTATCGTTTAGGTCTCATATAGAAAAAGCACCTAAAAATGTAAATAAAATGCTTGGCTTCATTTCTAGGCAAACATCCTCATTCTCGAACTTATCTTCAATTAAAACTCTTTACAATACTTTTGTATTATCAAAATTAGATGTTGCTTATATAATTTGGGTAGAAGAACCACAAATATATCTTGAGAATCTCGAAAAAATTTGAAATAAGTAAGTTTCTTCGGTATCACGGTTGGCCCATTATAATCAAATAAAAACACAAAAAAATGCTAAGACAAAATTCCAAAAATTTTCCTAGTCGTTAGACGTAAGCAAGCGATGATTAATTTTTGTTTGGTTTAATGAATAATCAAAATACATCAAATAATTTATTAGCATTCGTACCTTTCAATGTTCCTCCAAAAGGCCCCTGCTCCATTCTTCTGTTTAACTTAAAAATATTGACGGGTCAGTTGGCAATGTCCACGCAGAATACCTGTGATTAGACGCAGATGTAGTCTAGTCATAGTCAAGTATTTGTTTGCTCTGATATTGTCAGGACAACTTAAAAGCTCCCTGCCAATTCCTTGAATTTCAAAAAGAAATGTTCCTTAATTGGGCCTGTCACCACTGAAGTTGTCAGTCCAATAGAAGGGCCCGGCAGGTCCAAAAACTATTTGGTTGGCTGTTTGGCTACTTTCTGGACTAGTGAATCAGCAAGACGGTTACCTTTCGATTGTGACAAGTCTCCTGATTCACCTACAGTGCTTCAGCGAGTCTGTGGCGCTATGAATGTAATTCCCGAATAGGGGTTTGCTCAGGCGCCAGTTTTGATATCGCCCGTTTGCTCTGCGGCCCTGGGGTGCACGTAGAGTACACCCTCAGTAGACTCAGTGGAGTCCAGGTACAAACAAAAAAAAAATGAAACGGATAGACCTTCGCTGTTAAGTTGACCTACACTGGGGTAGTAAAGTAAATAAAGTTTTTCACTGCACTTTTACCTATTAATCACTACGCCCTGAAAACCGGAAAAAGCAAAGGCGTAATTCAAAATTAAACTCAGGAATTTCAATCAAAAATATATTTACAAAATAAATGAAATAAATAATAATTAAAAATAAAATAAACGGGGTGAAATCGGTTATATATTTATCTGTTTAATAACGGTAATAAAATAAATGTAGAATTATGTATGTTGATAAAATAAAAGGTCTCGGTATTTACAGAAAATGATAAAACGGTAAAATTAACTATGACCTATACTATACCCATAAGAAAATAAAAAATAACAATTTTCCCTTTAAAAAAAATTAAAACGGTGGGCACTAACACCCTTAGCACAAATTCCTTGCTATTAATGAAAACGGCCGGCTTTAGCCATAAGAAAAAAAATCTACAATAATAAAACTAAATATGAATTCAAACTATACGTTTTAAAAATAAAAAAAATTAATAAGCTACTCTCAGTAATAAAAAATATCGGTAATCGGCCAATGGTGGTGAACAGTATCACCCTCCACTCATGAGAGAAAAAAAAAATGACGGATGCCTTTGTAAAAAACGACGCCTAATATCCTCCCCGCAATATTATTTTACTAGGCACAATAGACCAAATAACGGGTGTCTTTAACGCGGTATTATTCGACCAATACTTGAGAGTTTTTATTTTATTTATTCGGTTTCAAGTTTCTCTTATGTGGAGATCTGGGAATCCATAGCTTCTACAGAACAGAAAACGGCTGCGACTCTCGACAGGGATAGCAAGCGAATACCACTATCATCCCTTGGTTAACACGAAAATGGTTGAAGGGCACTAACGCCCCGGATTTAAATACAATTCGTTACCCTGACAGGCACTAAGAAATCAAAAATATCGGTCGAATAGCTCATGTAATTAATAGTACGGAAGTGAATGTTACAGGGAGAATTATTAGACGGAATTTTAAATAAAAAGGCCTACCTTAATTAACTTTTCAACCAAAATCGCTTTGCGGTATAATCGGCACTACAGCAAGGCAACTTTTACTCTCCAAACTCACGGTAACAGCAGGAAAAGAGCACTGACGGCAGCAGCAGGAAAAGAGATCTCCTTCATCGCAAACATCTAGTTTTATCAGAATTCGTACTTTTGCCGGAGTGGGGGCGGTAGCCCCACCTAGAGGAAATTATTGTGATATTGAAAAGTTTTAAACTACGAGGGCTCTTGTAAAGATTTAAAAAACGGTAATTCTATGGAAACATTAGTTACAGGGGGTCTTGAAAATGTTCATAGACGGAAATTAATTTTAGGAAATTAATTTATGGAATAAATTAATGGGAATTTTAGTGACTTCGTCACACGATGTTGTGTAACCTTTGATCCATCTTCAGGTGACCACGTTGTTGATACTTCGGCCAAAGCTTCGTGACATTCTAGTACTTACCCTGAATAAATTCGTAGTCTGTCCAGTGTGAGTAGTGCTTGTCTGCTATCTGTACAGATGAGCATGTTTCTTCCAGTGACACATATATCACGAAATCTATTAACAAACTTTTTAGGGCTGTGTTCGATAAAGTACTCTGCTATTATAGTTTTACTTTTTGACAAAATTGGCTAGAGTAAAAAACGGGTTTAAAGCGAATGGTTTCGATCATCCTTTGTCATTTGTCAGACAAACATTAAATTTATCCATTTCAATTGAGTCAAATATGGAATATATAAATCAAGAATTAAAAAAGTATTCAATTGGATCAGACCGTAACAAATACGCAATATTATAGGTAAAACCAAGAAAAATTGTGAGCCTGTTTGAATAGAACATTTACACTTTTTATAGCAGTTTTACATTATGATTTTGATCCCTGCTATCTGTGTTCGTGATCCGTGTTAGATTTTTAGAATTGCATCTTATTGCGCAAGACGACTATAATCTACCCTGCTATTTTGTTTTGTTATGGATATTTAGTTTGATTTCCAAAATGTTTATTTCAATGCTTACAAACCTACATTAGTTATCAGATAAAAATCAAACGGAGAAGAAGCAAAATATACTATAATCCTTCGACATTACATCAGTTTCCTTAGCCAACATCTTCTACTTTCTACCATGTTAGTACAAAACTCATTTAGTCTCCAATGAGAAGAGGACCTTAAGAAAATTTGGTTAGCAATTTACAAAAAAAAAACTACTCAGAAGAAATACTTCAATAAGGCAAAGCAAGAAAATAAAATGTCCCCAAGAAGTCGAGTGTTCTGAGATATGTCTAACAGTTACCTGCTTATTTATCACATAATATAAGATATTAATCAACAAGAAAGAAAGAAAAACAACAAAATATACGAGTTAAAATAAGAGTAGAAACATAGCCAAAAGAAACGACCTTAATATATGGAGAACCATTACCTGCTTAAGGGTTAAAATTGTATGCGCGTAGCACGTGTAGCAATCTTAAAAAATGGCAGTCTTATCTACCGCCCTCAGATAAACGAGCTATTTTTATAAAACACACATGTATTTGTGTGCAGATCACACAATTCTCCAGATAAATGTACAAATCAGCGTAAAAATACTTATTTGATACTCTCCCTGAATTCTCCATTCTATCCTTTGCACCTAGGAAAAGAAGTGATTTAGGGTATACGTGAGGCTTTT